>CM034156.1:576815719-576920719 GCA_019776745.2 Taxus chinensis | reverse complement strand
AAGCTATATCATCATCATATTAATTAGGAAATTCTATCAATTATTTACAATTACTAAACATCTCAATTTTGATAAGCCATAACATCAATAAGAACAAAAGGTTAGTCCAAACATCTAAATGTAATCATCATCATCAAAATAAAAAACATCAGTATACCATGAAAAAACACTAGATCATCATCTATCAATATCTGGTAGTAGTCCAAACCATCTATAATATGAATCACAACATATCAATAATCAAGATGTCAATACTAGATATCAACATGCTTACCAAAATATAATAATAATATCCGTGTCTCTAATAAACAATAAACAAAGTCACAGTATAATCAGTGTTGAAGATGAGTGGGCATTACAAGGGTGGATGGACCTTGGTCCAACCCAGAAAACTTTAGTTTGGGCAATCAAAGAGAAAGACTTATAGTCTTTCTGCATATGGTAGGGTGTCTTGATACACTAAAAAGGACTTTGTTCCTTTTTCATTCGGTAATAAGGTCACTTTCTACTGATATTATCTAACCGTCAGTTATAGTGTATCTGTTATTTCTTCGTGGTGCTCTTTCTTTGTCGTGTATTTTGTGTTTTTGGCAATGATCTTTCCTGGATATCTGGGTTTTGGGGCTCCTTGTATCTTGGGTAGGATCCCAGCCAATTTTTTTTACCATTAATAAAATAAATCCCGCATAATCTCCTTTATCCCATTGACCATTCATGACTCAAAATAAGTATTGATATCTAACTCAAATGACAGTAAATATCTTCATAACAAGTCAAGCATTTTGGTCAATGTCATATATATGAACAACCCTTCAAGACATTATTATATTCTCCCATATCACATAAGATCATATCAATTTTTTTTTTTGTAGTCTTTTCAGTTAAAAGGGAATTAAAACAATACATATCTTATCATCAATTGTAAGATATTTCTTATTAAAAATATATATATTGGAATTGCTTCTAAGATTTTAAAATTCTTATATTTTTTTGCATCGTACATTTAATGATTTAAAAAAACAACTTATCAATGTTAAATATAATACTTATTATGTTCAATTAACCTCTTCTACATTTGACTAGGATGATGTTTAACACTTCTTCATAATATATTAGTATGTTATAATTTTTATAAATCACGAGGTCTTCTTTGAAGACGAAGCAAAGATTGGTAAATAAACTTTTTTAAAAAAAATCACCTTACCCATTAGATCATATATGACATTCACAAATTTGAGAAACAAAATTATGTTTGAAGTTGGATTAGTTTAGAGTTTGAAATGCTATTGATCATATCCATCAAACTATATAGCGTCCATAAATATACAATTAATTATAAAAACTATAAAGGTACATATAAGGCACGCCAATGTTATGTTGTTGCATGCAGTGAATAAGGATGATTGGATGCTTTTTTCAAAAACACTGCACAAGATATGTCGACAACATCATTTTTACTCGGTTGCAACTGTGCGTTTTTTTGCAAGAAGTTTTCCCCAAGGAAAGCAATGGTTAGGAGTTTCGGGAGGCGGGGATGCCGAAACAGAATCTGCAACAACGTAACTGGAAAATAGCATTGGCTTCTCTAGATTATAATTTAAAGCACATAGTGTACTGTATAAAAAAGTCCTGATACAAACAAAGAAAGCTCTGCATGACTCGGCTTGGCTTTTAGTAGAACATCGATCGTTACAGAGTATATAGCAAAGGATTTCTCAATGGCGGCCATTGTAGATGTTGCTTGTACTAATATCTGTTTTCTGTAATAACAAAACTAAGGGGTTTGATGCATCACCAACTCTTTTTCTTCAGTGATTAGCAAATTGTCTTTCAATTGCTTCCTTTAGAGAATCGTAGAATTCTCGTGTCTTTTGAAAACATAGAAACTTGTTCCATTGAATGAATCTTTAAATAAAGATAAAACGTTTAACCAAGAACTAGAAAAGATTCCTGAATCCTACGCAAAAAAATTGTGAAATAGACTCAGTTAAAGAAAATTTGACGGTTAAAAAGGGGTTAAAATAAATAAAAATATAAGATTTTACGTTTGAAATTTTCAGCAAAAAAGATTTAAGGTACTTGTGAAGAAATTTAAATTCGTTTCAGTGAGAGCCCTAACCGAAAATTTAAATTCTTTTCTGTTTGTTATTTAAAAATCTTCAATTGGTATTAGAATAATTTTAGAATTAAAATTTTCGATACATATTTCAAGTACTTACTATCACAGTTACCAAATAGGGTGGATTTGGAAAAAAACTACTGTTTTTTTGAATTTTCCTCTATCCACACTATCAAACACCAAATTTTTGGAGATTTTATAATTTAAAAACAGAAAAAACAAAAAATAAAAACCTACAATTAGAAATAATAAAAAATCAGCCAAAACAAATTCGAAACAGAGGTTATATTTATTATATTCACTGTAACCAGGAATAATTTGCCACTTTAATAATTTTTAATTTGTTATATAGTTATGTATTTAATTATCAATATTACCATAATTTTTTATATATATAATTTATGATATTTTTTTTGTTTCTTATTTCTATGAACTTTTTTTCATATTTTGTATCCACCATTTAATACTCTTCGTACTAAAGTTGCTACTATCCTTATAGTTATGCCTGTTATGCCTCTTAAATTTAAGCTACAAATTTGCTCGAAATTTATTCATTTTAAGGATACCCATAACAAAAGAGGAATAACAAAACGGAGAAGAGGGTGCCACGTTGAAGCCACCTCATCATCCCCAAATCATTTTCACTACCATCCATAAATCCACTGGTTTTCTTCATAACTGGGTTCCCTGGAAGGTCTGACCGAATTCCCAGCCAGCAGGTACTGCGTTGTATGAAACCGCCGTCCTTCCGTCACTGGTGGTAACTTTGAACGACAGCTCTTGCCCGTTCAAATAAGAATTGCTCTGCCAGTTTTGACCCCAGTTACGCGACATTGTCTGCCAACCAGTCCTGGAGCCCTTGATTGACACCGACTGCACATCCCCTGCTCCTCCCACATTCCATACCAGCACCAGGTTGAAGTAGGAATGTCCATTAATGGTGAATCGAACTCCTCCCTTCCTTGCGCAGGCCACCCTCCTGAACAGAATTGGCACTATTCCGCTTCTGTACTTGGCAATCTGCTCGTAGGCAGGCTCAGCCATGTCAAAGTGCTGCAGAGGAGGGTTGCACCATCCTCCGTTGTCGTTGGGCTGGGCGTTGTTTGGCGGGCAGAAGTTGGTGGCGGTAACAGTCACAGTCCCGGGCAGACACCATTGAGGGTCGTCATTGCACTTCATTTCATAACACGCTCCGCAGGTGAGGCCATTGTTGAAAAGGGCAGTGCTGAGGGCAGCAGTGTTGGTTCCATACCCTTGGCTGTACAGATTTCCATACCCACACGCTCCACCTGCACCCAATATACACTCGTAACAAAATTCAGCACACAACTATTAAATGAACGAAAAATGAGTGAAATTGGTGTAGTAGAGTAATATAAACATTAAACATACCCATGGTTCCAGAAGCATCACTGCCACCATAGAAAGTAGCATGCGCTGATTGCCACCCACCATACTCTCCATAAACAAGTGCAGGGAATAATAACCACATAATTGTCAACAATGAAGCCAAAGTAAGGCCCATTTCGTTTATCTGCAAATCTCAGTCATCAAGAAGAAATAATAAATCAGACTACTCAAAAGCAAAGCACAATAACGCCATCAAAAGCGAGAGCTAATAACAGCTTTAAAAACTGGAGATGCGACCCAATGGAAAGCTACTAAAACAAGCAAAGGACTCTACCTAGTTCGAGCAAAGGTCGACAGATCTGGAAGACGATAGAGAAGTTTAATTTTGGTTTGATTTCTAATACAGAGTTGGGGTGTATATATAGAATTTTTGTGGTTTCCTGGCCCTTGAATAATCCCCAACTTAATCCCCAACTGATCTACCAACCAAATAAATGACTCGTTTATTAGTTAACGGGAACTAATCATAAGGCCCACCTGCACATGGAGTTATCCGTAAATGGTAAAAGTGGTCCACACTCCACAGACAAGGCGATATAGGCATCCACCATTGCGGTGAGGAATTTGGGTGGACGTTTTCTTTCGAAGATTGATGTTGAAACGCATTCGTTCAAATCAAACATGTTCCTTTCAGGACATCTGGGATACATTTGATTCCGAATATATTTAATTACTTTCTTTGAAAATTGATCGTGTACTGGTTTAAATTTGCTATCCATTAAAGTCCTACACGGAACTTCGCTTTTAAATTTAATGCTCAATTTCGTAAGATTCATGAAAGTGTGGTTAATCTCCAGTCTTCATCACCAGCATTTCCTCGTGGAGATCGGAAGGACGTGAAAAAGGCGTGGCAATGGCATTAAAGTGATAGTAATTATTTGAGGTGGAGAAGACATGCGTGTTCACATATACGCCATGTATACTACGTCTCTTTAAGTCGCTTCACAACTGCTTTTTCCTCGTATTGGTACCTACTTCAAACAAACTTCACAACAGTTTTCCATGATGTCGTCGACGAATCAACGGATGCGTTGATAAATTTCAGTCGCTTGTAACTTACAAATTTACGGTTTGTGCACATGTTTAAACAAAACAATTTGGTTAAGCACTAGTTACTTGCCATGGTACTAATTTGTGTTTATTCAGCATTTGTTTGAGGTCGTGGTGCGCAATTCCCAATTTAATTGTTCTTTTCTTTATAACAAAGATCATGAAACTTATTTTCACAACTAGAAGTAGGGATATTTATGTACAATGTTATCTACAAAATAATCAAATTCTCAAAAAAAATTGTGAATTATCAACATAAGATAAATATCTTTTATAAAATACAATGTAGATGTTCCATAATTTTCTAATTTAATGTATTCTTAAAAGTTGATTGTGAAAAAGTCACACTTTTATAGTATGGAAAACTCTAAACTTTCAAAACTAGATTATAGATAGTCCAAACAAAAATAAAATTACATAATTTGTCATTATTTTAAATTTGTCCATTATTTCTAAAGTTCAAACAAAACTGCAAAAAGTCTACCAACTTTTTTTTTGGTAAAATGAAGTTGTAAATAAACCACATAAAAAATTTAATAAAATATAAGAAATATTATAAAATTTATACTCAATGCTGTGAATCTTCCACTTGGGTATATCCATACAACTAGGATTGTAATCGTTAAATAATTAACTCTTGATTATTAAATATGGGTTAACAAGACATCATAAAAAAAATCAAATTGTATCATAAAGAAAATTTCAAAACCAAATCATATAGGAGTTGACATAATTGATAATATCTTATTAGTCCTACCAAGACATGGTAACTATAGTAATTGTTTTCTTATTACTTATTCTTTCTTTCAACCAATCACAATCAACTATTTTTTTTCATATGGTCTTTGTAATGCCCGCATTTTCCTCACATAAATTCTCGAGAAACCCGATAGCAAACCGGAGAAAAATTATGGAATAATTTATTTTTGAAAAATGTACTCGCAAAAAAGTTTCGAATTAACAATTTTCACATTCTTGTTTCTAAGTTACTTTAAATTAATAATATAAATTTCCTTTTTTAAATTCCCATTGTAATAAAATAATAAGACTCCCAATACCTTTTAATAAACTTAGTTAGTCTAAGACATGGTTTAGTTTCCCCTAAATTTTATTTGATAAACATTTAATTTCCACCATAGTCAAAGTTGCACAAATTAATCCAAGACATTTGTGATAGGAAAGAGATAACACCGAACCCATTTCACTTAATTAAGTGGCCCCACAAAAAAATCCTTACCCATGCATTTTTAAAATTTGAATTTCTCTCTTTCACTAACCACCTACTTTTTGTAGGGATGAATCTCATCCTTTCAATGGATTCATTTGGCTCCACATGAAGATCTAACAATTCAAATAACCCTAAGTTTCCTTATAAAAGGCTTCTTTCTCTTTTATTTGACATATTATTTTTCTTTTGTTTTACAGATTGGTGGAGGAGGAAGAGGAAGCCATTACAAGCAAATCTCAAGCTCTTGGGAGGAAACACTTCTACATTTATTTTCTTGTTTTATTCACACCCTCTTCTAGGGTTTCTATGTAATTTATTTCTTTAGTTGTCTCGTTATTTTAATTTTTTCCAAAATAGGCATTGGGTTTTGCCCCATTTTAATGAAATGGTTAAATGGTATGTGTTTTCACTTGGGTAAAAGAGTATATATATAGCCTCATATAGCTTTCAACTTTCCATTGCAGTGTGCACGCACTGTGTGTGTGTAATTTCCATTAATTTGGCAAGACCGATTTTTAAAACAACTTTCACCGTTTTTTACGGATCAATAGCACTAGTCGGCCACACAAATAAGTGGGTGTAAGATAGTGGGGGGGGAGGGGGGACGAGTCTTTGACCCCTAACCCCCACATCCCATATTAATATGGGGTTGGGGGTGGGGTCGATGACCTCCCGCCCCCCCCCATCCCGCCCACTTCCCTACGACACTTAGTTGATTATCATTTTGAGTTATGCAGACTTTAGATATGGACATGGCTTATACTTATGTTGATTAGCATGATGTTTTGTGACTAGATGCATTTGGATTATGGTTGGATTTTGTTTTCAGTATGATCTACACTGACTCATGGACAGACTATTGGATACTGATATTATTTTTATATGGATATATTGCATGTGTTCTAACATTGGATTTCTTCGCCATGATGAGTAGAATGTAGTTGTTGAATTTACATTACTATGATTTTGGATAATGATGCAATGCATAATTAAGTTGTGATTTAGACCTAGAATAATGGATAATTGAATTACGTATAGATGTTAATAAATTTCATGCATATGATTATTTTGGATATTTTGACATGGCCGCAAGGCCGAAGAGGGTATTTTGCATTTTTGCAGGAAACACAGCATGATCACAACCATGAGGGGGATTGGGGACCAAACACAACAGAATGTCGGGTGGTTACAACATTGGTCGTCAAGGCAACTTGTAAATTGTATTGTGTTAACTTTGTTCTTGTATGTGTTGAGAAAATTTCCATGAGGGGGAAATTTTCCTATGTGACCAAGGGGGTAAGAATTTTATTACTTGTTTTACTTGATTTAGTAGGTGATTTCTTTTGTGAAGTCTTTTTGTTAAATTACTTTTGTTAAGTGTGTTTGGATTAATGTAATATCTTGTTTTAGTTTTTAAGCCTTGGGGGAAAGTCAAGTGGGTGTAATAAATTTTGATTGTTGGCTCCTTGAGCCTTGTGTGTCCTCTTGTATTGAATGCTTGGTTTTGAGTGTTGACCACTCCATGCTCTTAGAATCTCGAATTTGAGATTGAGGGCAATTTTAGGGGACTTGTGGGACAAGTTAAACTTGTCCCACACTTCCCAAAACCCCTTACCAACCATATCTATGGGTTGGGAATCCAAAAAGGGGGTTATTTATTGTTTTGGGAAGGGAAATATGACTTTGGAGTGCATTTTCCTCATTTTGCATTTAATTGTGCCTTAAGGCACATGGGAAAGGGTTGAATGTGGAAGAGGGTTGTCATTCAACCCAACCACCCATTTATGGTGTTTTGGGATTTGAGTTGACCTTGGGAGATGGTTTGAGGATGTGTGATGTGGCATCCTACATGGAGCCACATCACCCTCACCCTTACCTTTGATCTATTTATTGAAACTTCCTCTCTTGTTGAGGGGGTTGGAGCTTTTGTTTTTGTGTTGTTGAAGAGTTCTCTTTTTTATTTTTGGGAGAGAGAAGAATTGGGAGAAAGAGATAAAGAGAGTTTTGGACTTGCATGCTTGGATTGATTTGGGAAGGAGCTTGGACAAGTTTCTTGGTTTAGGCTTCTCCAATGGAGAGGTAGGGAACCCTCTCCTTTTTTTGCTTTCATATTATTATTGCTTCTATGCTAAAATTGTGAAAAAAAAAAAAATGCATGTTTACTTTGGTGTATTGTGAAAAATGGTTTGAATGCTTATTGTGTAGTATAGGAGAGGTCTATGGGAATACTCATGAGGGAGGCAAAAGAGTAGATTAGGATATTGTGGAGGGAGTTTGAGAGGGATGCCCATCTTGGGTAGGAATGTTTACATTCTACCTTGTCTTTGAGGGAGCCATAAGAGGAGGGAGGCATAAGAGTATGGGAGGAAAAAGGGGTACTTGAGGGAGGCATAAGAGTCATAGGGGCTTGTGTTTTATTGTGGAGGGTTTTGGATGGGCATCTCATCTCATTTGGGAGGCATAAGGAAAACATTCCCATAGTTCCTTCTCTTGTTGGCTTGGATGCAAGCCTTGTTGTGTAATGTTTGATGTTATTGTGTGTCTCTTTGTTCTTCTATTTTAGCTTGAATGTTGTGAAGAACTTGTATTGTGGAAGCATGTATTGTTGCCTTGAGTTGGAGACCACCCTTTATTGTGTTGTGTTTGGGGCTCGGGGGTCAATGGAGGAGATTGCTTCTCTTCTCCATTGAGATTTGGTTGGGAGGAGAGTGTTGCCTCTCCCCCTATCTTGGTTGTGATTGAACTACTTGGAACTTGGAGCATGGATGAAGAACTCTTGGGAACACATAACCTTGTTGAGCTTGAGAAGACTTCTTCCTTTGGAGGAAAAATGTAATATTGCCTTTTATATGTATTGCAATTTGTTGTAAAATTTGTATGTGAAAGAAAATTGTAACATCTTGTTTCATTCAAAAATAATAGGGACATTGTAATCTATATTTGCCCAAAGGTTCACATGGTTAAAATGTTGATAGATCTTGTTCAAAATTTAATAAAAGTATTGCTGGACTCTTGTGTTGAATGTTAGGATATCTACAAAATATACATACATACTTGATTCCATTTTGTTGCAAAAAAAAAATATTGATAAGTGACACCATTAGTGTATATCTTCTTCTTGTAGTATGAATAGAAAGAGTTAAGTTTTATTGAATGTCCATTATGCCAACAAGGAGGAATGAAGGATTTTTGCACGGTTAGCATTTGATGAAATTTATATTCCATTGATATGAAAAAATGATTGCACATAGCACATCTAAATTGTTGCAATGCTTACAAAAGTTTTTAAGGGTTTTCTTTTACAGTTTAGGACACTGCGAGTGGTTTTAGCTTCACAAATAACAGCTGCATGGCAGGCCTCGCCACTGCCCAAAACAAATGTGAAATTAGTCTCAAAATCAAGACCAGTCAATCACCCTTAAATCGGGTCTAAGAGAATAACTGCTAACAAAAAAAAAAAAAAAAATGATGATACGTTTCAGTAGATGTGCCTGATAGACAACTTGATACACAAAGCGCTGACTGTCACAGCGAATATTTAAATTGTTGCAATGCTTACAAAGTTTTACACGTTCCTTCTTTTTACAGTTTAGGACACTGCGAGTGGTTTTAGCTTCACAAATATCAAGCTGCATGACAGGCCTCGCAACTGCCCAAACAAATGTGTAGTTAGTCTCAAAATCAAGACCAGTCAATCACCCTTAAATCGTGTCTAAGAGAATAACTGCTAATATAAAAGGAAATGATGATACGTTTCTATAGATATGCCTGATAGATAACTTGACACCCAAAGCACCAGACTGTCACAGCGAATAAATAAACTGCTGTGATAAACCAGCAAAAGACTGAGTCCGTATGTACATCTCCCAGGGCATAAAACAGAGTTGTTGGAGTCTTATCAAGACAAGCATTTGTAATACTCTAATATGAAACATATTTGGACTTCGATGAGATCTCCTCATCCCTCGCCCACGCTGTCTCATAATCGTTTTGATAAAATATCTTGAAGGAGGGCGGCTGCCAGTGCCGAGATATGGTGGTTCAACACCCCAGAACGGCTTTGCGAACTCTTGGCTGACTTTCCTTGTCGTTTCCATTAGAGGCTGTAACTCAAAACCTTTCCAATATGCCAGGGGTCAGTGCCATTGCCGGTCGATGCATTATAACCAATGCATATCATTTTTTTTTCACGCCAAACCTGAACTAGCTAGGTACATACTGATACAGTGTAGTTGGCGATCTGCTCGTTTTTGAGCCCTCCACGCCCTGTGTACACCATGCAGCACCAAATGAAAATAGAGGTAAAACGCCCTTCCTATGCGCTGGAGTCTTTCAAAATCTCCACCTTCTGTCCACGCGCCCATTACCTCCTTCCTTACCTCCCTATGTGTTCCATAAGGCCAGGTCAATGGGAAAACTGACAGGCCGACGCCTGTAGTGTCCTTCTTGTTATTAAATTTGCAAATCTAATGAGATTGAGGGCTCAGCTTGCATTTTAGCACGTCATGAGGTAGGGAGTTTTGATTTGCATATGTGACAGCTGGTGGGTGAGGTCCACCGCCCCAAGTCCAAATTGCAGTTAAACATGAGTTAAAACGCCTTCATTTTTCCCCCCCGATTAAAATCTTGTCATTAAAATTCATTTCAAATTTGTGGATAAGCCTTTAGATGGATTTGTATGTATATATTTTGACAACATATATCCTTGTAAAACCTTTTAATTTTAAAAATTATTCAATTTAAAGAGATGTCCGGGAGCATACGTCAAAAGAATTCTAAGCGTTGCCAAATGCTTACCTTATAGGTCTGTTCTATTGAATCATGAGGATATCTAGCTAGGAGGTGGAGTGTGGTATGAAATGTAATCTAAAAAAATTTCAAACAATAATTGCACTAGAGATACAATAAGGTAAAGTATACACCTAACCATATAAATTTATACAACGCAACCAAATAGTAAGTGCCAGAGTAGGTGTATCGTAATGCATGGATCCCTTCATATATATATATATATATTATATATATATAAATAATGTATCATTATAAATAGTTCGCAATGTACGTAATGTAACTAGTTATAAAATATACATAATATGGGTCATAATAATAATAATAATAATAAAAAAATGAGTAGTCAGTGAATTTCAGTTCGTAATAGATTATATCCTACTCCGGTTAGCCAGCTTTCAGAAATTTTGAACGACACTACCAGACATTGGTCTAATCAACTCGAATAACGACCTCCTCTTCCTTTGGTGAAACGTCGAATGAGAAGAATTTAAATGTCTTTAACCTTGAATCACCTTCGTCCCCGAAGCATTACAAACTTGACTGTTTTAGTTCGAGCCTGTACCTTGTTACAAATACAACCATCAAAAAAAAATTGTCGCATTTTCGGGTCGCTTGGTTGCGGCGTCGTCATTGTCGATGTCGTCGTCAAGCGGCGTTACATTTTGGTATCAGAGCCAGGGGTTCGAAGCTGGGACCCTTGGGCACACGCAGGAAAACGCAGAACAGGAACACTTCAACTTAGTACAGAACATTATTCTTTTAAAATATGAAACCATATTGTTGATAATTATAGTAAACAGCAAATTTAGAAAACTGACACAAGACCTAGTACAGTGAACTAACTCTCGCCTTGATCTGTGCAGGGGGCGCGGATTGGGCGAGGGGTCTCTTCACATAGACCTAGACATACCACCGCCAGAGCAGGCCGTAGCAGCCCTTCTGCCTCAGATTTTGCAGACACTTCAGGATGTCAATGCCGCTATACGCGGAGAGCCCTTGGGAGGACGACTTGCTAGGCATAGTTTGGAGCCATCAGTAGATGCCCAGGCATCCCCTCGACACAGCGAGGAGCACAGAGCAGAGAATTTCCGTGCAGAGTCGGCTAGGGCAGAGTCGCCACAGAGAGGACATGGGGACAGGATTTCAGGACATAGGGACAGGTCTCGGAGCCCTAGACAGAGGGAGGAGCATACAGAGAGACCTAGGATTCGTCATACATCAGCTGCAGACCATATCAGGGAGATCCTGAAGCTGCGACCATCTCAGTATTCAGGAGATATAGGTGGTTTCCAGGCAGAGGCCTGGTTGGTGAGCTTGAGCGGATGCTTCAAGCTCTGTCCTTGTAGTAGCAACACGAAAGCTCGTGTTGCGATCCACCTTCTGAAGGATGGAGCAGGAGTCTGGTGGAGGACCGAGGAGCAGAAGCTCCATGTCGACTCAGAGACGATTACCTGGGAGCTGTTTGAGGAGCGGTTCAGGAGCAGGTATTTACCCAGGAGGTTTATTCAGCAGCGGATAGATGAGTTTCATGACCTCCGTCAGGGATCGATGACAGTAGCTGAGTATGAGAGTCGATTTCTGGACCTACTTCAGTACGTCGACTATATGCAGGATGAGCAGGTACGGATTCACAGGTTCATCCGGGGCCTGAACTTGGATTTAGCTGGCGCAGTACGCATTCACTGCCCACAGACGTTAGCAGAGGCCGTGGAGAAGGCCTATATTGCAGAGGAGACACGGGGGAAGACACAGCAGGCCAGAGATAGAGTTCGGAGCCGTATCCAGCAGATGCAGGATAGTAGGTCGAAGGGGTCAGTTCCTCCTCCACGGGGTGGACAGAGTTCAGGGCAGGCTTCATTTAGGCCACCACAGCAGCAGCAGCAGCAGCAGACCCGCCCACCTTACCGACCTCCTCAGAGATTCGATGCACAGAGAGGACGTAGTATGGGGCCTCCTCCTAGGGGTCCCATCAGGACACAGGGTGCACCGAGAGCTCAGTCAGTCGGAGCTCGTCAGCAGAGACCTCAGCAGTCCATAGCCGGATCGTCAGGATCGGCATCTCAGTCATCTAGAGTACCAGCTGGAGCCGCTTCCCACTGGAGAGGATCAGGCGGCTGTTATGGTTGCGGAGTCGTTGGGCACATTTGGAGAGATTGCCCACTTAACCCTACCAAGGGTAAGACACAGAGCTCAGAGCCTACTGTTGGAGATATGGCACGGAGTCATCGGATCTACGCAGCGGTCGAGAACCGCCAGGCTGAGCATCAGAGTACTGTGATTGAGACGACAGGTAGTATTGGTGGTATTTCCACCTCTATATTATTTGATTCTGGTTCCTCTGATTCATTCATTGCACCATCTTTGGTAGAGCGTTGTAGGCTGGTGGCAGTTAGGCAGGGCCATAGTTGGGACGTTGAGATGGCTTCGGGAGCCAAGATTTCTGTGGACTCCTTAGTCAAGGAGTGTGTAGTGGATTTGGGACCCTTCACCACTACTTCTGATCTTAGGATCCTTCCATTAGGATCTTATGGCATCATTTTAGGCATGGATTGGTTGTCCGCCCACAGAGCTAGAGTGGATTGTTACCACAAGACTATTGCTTGCATAGATGATCTTGGGGTAGAGTCAGTGATATCAGGAGTTAGGAGACCCGTTTCTATTCGCACCATCTCCGCTATGCAGCTTAAGCGGTGTGTGCGACAGGGTTGCCAGTTGTATGCTGTTACAGTTAGTGACAGATCAGAGGATGAGTCGGGGGGACCTTCCCTCGATGATCATCCCATCTTATCAGAGTTTGCCGATGTGTTTCCAGGGGAGCTACCAGGATTACCTCCCCCACGTGAGATCGACTTCCATATAGATCTAGTTCCAGGCGCAGAGCCTATCTCACGAGCACCTTATCGGATGACCACTCCTGAGTTATGTGAGCTCAAGTTGCAGCTTGAGGGCCTTCTGGAGAAAGGCCTAATTCGTCCTAGTGTATCCCCTTGGGGTGCACCAGTTATCTTCGTGAAGAAGAAAGATGGATCTCTTCGGTTGTGCATTGACTACCGTCAGCTAAATAAAGTAACGATCAAGAATCGTTACCCCCTTCCACGCATTGACGATTTGTTTGATCAGATGAAGGGGGCTACCATTTTCTCCAAGATAGATCTTAAGTCAGGATACCATCAGCTCAGGATTGCGGAGACAGATATTCACAAGACAGCTTTCCGCACGAGATATGGCCACTACGAGTTCACAGTGGTACCTTTCGGTTTGACGAATGCCCCCGCAGTGTTTATGAGCTTGATGAATGGGGTATTCAGGACCTTCCTTGATCGCTTCGTGCTTATCTTCCTTGATGACATTCTGATTTACTCACGCACACGTGAGGAGCACGAGGAGCACCTTCGCCAGGTTCTTCAGTGTCTTCGCGAGCAGCGCCTTTACGGGAACTTGGAGAAGTGTGCGTTCTTTCAGACTGAGGTGCAGTATTTGGGCCACGTTATTTCTGGGGAAGGTATCGCAGTCGATCCTTCCAAGATTCGAGCCATCATGGATTGGCCAGCACCCACTAGTGTGACCGAGGTGCGTAGTTTCATGGGATTAGCAGGATACTACAGGAGGTTTGTTCAGGACTTCTCTCGGATTGCGCACCCCATCACTTCTCTTCAGCGGAAAGGGAAGAAGTTTGTATGGACAGATAAATGTGAGCAGGCCTTCAGTACACTGAAGGAGTGCCTTACGAGAGCACCTATCCTTGCAGTGCCGGATCCTCATGGAGAGTTTTTCGTATGCACAGATGCTTCCTTGGCAGGACTTGGAGGAGTGTTAATGCAGGAGGGTAGAGTAGTTGCCTTTGAGTCCCGCAAACTCAAGGATTATGAGCTCAATTATCCGACCCATGACCTTGAGCTTGCAGCAGTGGTACATGCGTTAGTGCGATGGAGACATTTTCTTCTTGGCCGGAGATTTACACTCAGGACTGATCACTTGAGTCTCCGCCACCTCTTCACACAGCCCAATCTCAACGCTCGTCAGCGGCGTTGGATGGAGTTACTTTGTGAGTATGACATGGAGATAGAGCATGTGAAGGGAAAGGAGAACGTGGTGGCAGATGCCTTGAGTAGACGGAGACATGTGGCTATGGCCACCTCAGTGGGCACAGATTTGCGGAGTAGGATCTTGAAGCAGCTCCCTCATGACAGCTTCTACCTTGCAGCCAGAGCAGAGTTTGAGTCTCAGAGACCCCTTGAGGGGAGATTTGATGGACTTTCTTTAGAGGCAGATGGTCTTCTCAGACACAGAGGGCGGATTTATGTTCCTAGAGATGGAGGCTTGAGGCATGATATTTTGACAGAGGCTCATCGTGCACCGTATTCAGCCCATCCCGGGGTGAAGAAGATGCACGCCACCTTGAGACAGCTGTACTTTTGGAGAGGACTTCAGAGAGACATAGCTTCTTTTGTATCCCGTTGTTTAGAGTGCCAGAGGGTGAAGGCCGAGCACCAGCATCCAGCCGGCCTTCTCTATCCTCATGCCATACCAGAGTGGAAGTGGGACACCATCTCTATGGATTTTATTGTTGGGTTGCCGACATCAAGATACCACCACGACGCCATCATGGTCACGGTGGATAAATTGACGAAGGTAGCTCACTTTTCTCCAGTGAAGACTACCTACACGGCTAGTGCAGTGGCACGAGTATACCTTGATGAGATTGTCAGACTACATGGGATTCCGCGGAAGATCATTTGCGACCGCGACCCTTTGTACACCTCCCATTTTTGGACCACCATGCAGTATGCCCTCGGGACGAGGATTAATTTCAGTACAGCTTATCACCCTGAGACAGATGGGCAGACAGAGAGGGTGAATCAGATTCTGGAGGACATGCTCAGGATGTACGTGATGGATCATCAGTCGAGATGGGAGGAGTATCTGTATTTGGTGGAGTTTGCCTACAATAACAGTTTTCAGAGTTCTATAGGCATGGCTCCTTTTCAGGCATTATATGGTAGAGAGTGCAGGACACCTCTTAGCTGGGACAGGATTGAGGACAGGGTTTCTCTTGGGCCAGCATTATTACAGGACATGGAGCAGCAGGTTACCTTGATTAGACAGAGATTGCAGGAGGCCCAGGATAGACAGAAGAAGTATGCAGACCAACATAGGACAGATCGCAGTTTTGAGGTAGGCACGAAGGTGTTTCTTCGTGTCAGGCCACATAAGAGCCCTATCCGTTATGGAAAAGGTTCTAAGCTTGCTCCTAGGTTTGTGGGACCCTTTGAGATCTTGGAGCGCCTCGGCCCCTTAGCCTATCGTCTAGCACTGCCACCTAGCTTATCGCGCGTCCATGATGTATTTCACGTTTCTGTGCTTAGGAGATATGTTTCTGATCCTTCTCATGTGCTAGATTGGACTGCATTGCAGGTGCAGGATCAGGGGCAGGTGATGGTGGAGCCCGTGCGCATTTTAGATCGCAGGACCCTGGGCCTTCGCGGCAGAGAGATTGATCAGGTTCGAGTCCAATGGGACAGATACGATGAGACTGCTGCTACTTGGGAGGATGCTACATCATTGCGAGCTCAGTTTCCACACTTATTTCAGTGACTTCCAGGAGGAAGTCTAGTCTAAGGGGAGGGGGATGTGATGCCCACTTCCCTACGACACTTAGTTGATTACCGTTTTGAGTTATGCAGACCTTAGATATGGACATGATTTATACTTATGTTGATTAGCATGATGTTTTGTGACTAGATGCATTTGGATTATGATTGGATTTTGTTTTCAGTATGATCTACACTGACTCATGGACAGACTATTGGATTCTGATATTATTTTTATATGGATATATTGCATGTGTTCTAACATTGGATTTCTTCGCCATGTTGAATAGAATGTAGTTGTTGAATTTACATTACTATGATTTTGGATAATGATGAAATGCAAAATTAAGTTGTGATTTAGACCTAGAATAATGGATAATTGAATTACGTTTAGATGTTAATAAATTTCATGCATATGATTACTTGGATATTTTGACATGGCCGCAAGGCCGAAGAGGGTATTTTGCATTTTTGCAGGAAACACAGCATGATCACAACCATGAGGGGGATTGGGGACCAAACACAACAGAATGTCGGGTGGTTACAACATTGGTCGTCAAGGCAACTTGTAAATTGTATTGTGTTAACTTTGTTCTTGTATGTGTTGAGAAAATTTCCATGAGGGGGAAATTTTCCTATGTGACCAAGGGGGTAAGAATTTTATTACTTGTTTTACTTGATTTAGTAGGTGATTTCTTTTGTGAAGTCTTTTTGTTAATTTACTTTTGTTAAGTGTGTTTGGATTAATGTAATATCTTGTTTTAGTTTTTAAGCCTTGGGGGAAAGTCAAGTGGGTGTAATAAATTTTGATTGTTGGCTCCTTGAGCCTTGTGTGTCCTCTTGTATTGAATGCTTGGTTTTGAGTGTTGACCACTCAATGCTCTTAGAATCTCGAATTTGAGATTGAGGGCAATTTTAGGGGACTTGTGGGACAAGTTAAACTTGTCCCACACTTCCCAAAACCCCTTACCAACCATATCTATGGGTTGGGAATCCAAAAAGGGGGTTATTTATTGTTTTGGGAAGGGAATTATGACTTTGGAGTGCATTTTCCTCATCTTGCATTTAATTGTGCCTTAAGGCACATGGGAAAGGGTTGAATGTGGAAGAGGGTTGTCATTCAACCCAACCACCCATTTATGGTGTTTTGGGATTTGTGTTGACCTTGGGAGGTGGTTTGAGGATGTGTGATGTGGCATCCTACATGGAGCCACATCACCCTCACCCTTACCTTTGATCTATTTATTGAAACTTCCTCTCTTGTTGAGGGGGTTGGAGTTTTGTTTTTGTGTTGTTGAAGAGTTCTCTTTGTTTATTTTTGGGAGAGAAAAGAATTGAGAGAAAGAGGAAGAGAGTGCTTGGACTTGCATGCTTGGATTGATTTGGGAAGGAGCTTGGACAAGTTTCTTGGTTTAGGCTTCTCCAATGGAGAGGTAGGGAACCCTCTCCTTGTTTTTGCTTTCATATTATTGTTGCTCCTATGCTAAAATTGTAAGAAATGCATGTCTACCTTGGTGTATTGTGAAAGATGGATTGAATGCTTTTTGTGTAGTATAGGAGAGGTCTATGGGAATACACATGAGGGAGGCAAAAGAGTAGAGTAGGATATTGTGGAGGGAGTTTGAGAGGGATGCCCATCTTGGGTAGGAATGTTTACATTCTACCTTGTCTTTGAGGGAGCCATAAGAGGAGGGAGGCATAAGAGTATAGGAGGAAAAAGGGGTACTTGAGGGAGGCATAAGAGTTATAGGGGCTTGTGTTATTTTTGTGGAGGGTTTTGGATGGGCATCTCATCTCATTTGGGAGGCATAAGGAAAACATTCCCATAGTTCCTTCTCTTGTTGGCTTGGATGCAAGCCTTGTTGTGTAATGTTTGATGTTATTGTGTGTCTCTTTGTGCTTCTATTTTAGCTTGAATGTTGTGAAGAACTTGTATTGTGGAAGCATGTTTTGTTGCCTTGAGTTGGAGACCACCCTGTTATTGTGTTGTGTTTGGGGCTCGGGGGTCAATGGAGGAGATTGCTTCTCTTCTCCATTGAGATTTGGTTGGGAGGAGAGTGTTGCCTCTCCCCCTATTTTGGTTGTGATTGAACTTCATGGAACTTGGAGCATGGAAGCAGAACTCTTGGGAACACATGAACCTTGTTGTTGACAATGTGAAGACATCATGTATTTACCCACCTTGAGTGGAGGAAAAATGTAATATTGCCTTGTTTTCTTTAGTATACATAATTGCAAATTTGTTCCATATGAAGTAGAAAGTGTTGTGACAATGTTGAATGAAAGTTGTTCTTTTTGAAGTCCAAAATAAGCATGTAAAATATATAGAATCAAAAGTTGAAAGGGTGGCAATCTATCTATTCTCCTTCTTACTTGATTTGGAACTTCTCATGAGTATGTCAATTTTGTTTACATGTTAGTTGACCTTGCTTTAAAATTAATAGAAGTAATTTTGGAACCCTCTTGAAGGGTGTTGGAAATTGGTACAAAATATATGTTAAATTTCATTCTATTACTTGAAGGAGAGGTGTTGAATGGATGGGAAAAATAGTACCTTATTTCCTTCTTGTATACTTGTTGGAAGGACTTAAGTTGTTAATGACTTGTAATAAGCCATGAATGCCAATGTTTTAATCATCCTTGGAGGAATCAAGGCTTTATCACGGTTTAATCATAATGAATTTATATTCCATTGCGAATTAACAAGAAAATGAATTCAAATCTCCTAAAATACCCCTGCTATGTCTATTGAATTGTGTGGAAGGAGATTGTAATACAAAATTCTAAACTACCCATGTCTTGTGCAAAACAAATTGTGCTTTATTAATATTCTGGTATGAAACGGATCCACCTCTGTGAGATTATTCTTTTTTTTCCTTTTCGTGAACATTCTGAATTGAACAGACCCTCCTTTAAGAAATCTTATGGGCTGTATGGTAAATAAATTAAAACAAATGTGAAATTAGTCTCAAAATCAAGACCAGTCAACCACCCTTAAATCGGGTCTAAGAGAATAACTGCTAACAAAAAGAAAAAAAAAAGATGATACATTTTCAGTAGATGTGTCTGACAGACAACTTGAAACACAAAGCGCTGACTGTCACAGCGAGCATTTAAATTGTTGTAATGCTTACAAAGATTTTGCACGTTCCTTCTTTTTACAGTTTAGGACACTGCGAGTGGTTTTAGCTTCACAAATATCAAGCTGCATGACAGGCCTCGCAACTGCCCAAACAAATGTGTAGTTAGTCTCAAAATCAAGACCAGTCAATCACCCGTAAATCGTGTCTAAGAGAATAACTGCTATTATAAAAGGAAATGATGATACGTTTCTATAGATATGCCTGATAGATAACTTGACACCCAAAGCACCAGACTGTCACAGCGAATAAATAAACTGCTGTGATAAACCAGCAACACAGACTGATCCGTATGTACATCTCCCAGGGCATAAAACATAGTTGCTTGGAGTCTTATCAAGCGCCTGGACATTTCTAATACTCTAATATGAAACATATTTACTTCGATGAGATCTCCTCATCCCTCGCCCACGCTGTCTCATAATCGTTTTGATAAAATATCTTGAAGGAGGCGGCTGCCAGTGCCGAGGCTAGAGAGAAGGCATCCCCCGGTGCCTCTGCTTATTCCGACATGAATGTATTGCAGGCCGTGTGCAAACTTCGCCCTGCTCTGGATATGATTATTCCATGAGATAAATTACGGCATTCATGTTAATAGTTCTGATATGAAACCCAAGGCTCCACTCGTCCTCCTGAAGTTCAATAGGCATATGGTCCTATGGACCGCTGAATCTCTTCTGCGTATTTGAGGATGCATGTCGACACTAAACTAGATAATCAGCATAGTTGAATCATACCTGTTTGCTGGAAACACCTCATGGGGCTGTCCCTCCCATCGCAGCCTGGCAATCCTTCCCGTTGTTGGCAGCATCTCCGAATATGCCCCGACTCCCAATACTAGACATCCATTCAACATAGCTGGAAGTAGCCTCGCCCTTCCCACGCGCAGGAGCTCTTCTGGCTGGTGATTCTTCCCTCTCTGTCCACGCGCACAGGGAACTAAAATCAGAGATAGAACCGACTTGCGTATCCACGCGGCCAGGGAGGCCAAACAGATCTGTATCCATAGTGCTAGAGATGATACGTCCAATGTTGACAGGCGGTAGGTTGATTGTGGGGAGGTGAATTTTCAAGGACCTAATTGAATTAAATGGAGTTTGACTTGCGCCAAAGATGGAAGGAAAGCAGGTCTTCATGGCCGCCAGGTGGTGGAATGGGCCACCCACCGCCCCAACTGTAGCATTGTAGTGACAGCTCCGAAATGCTATTCTTGCAAAGATATTGTAATTGTAGAGAATTTAGATTAGACAGCTGTGTAATAAAACACTATGTCTAGGTAATAGTGGTATCAACGTGTAATATATATATATATAAAAAAAACAATTTCACATAATCTTTACACTAAATACAAGATAGGGTAATGCATATGACCAAGTATAGGGAATTCATAAAATACGATGTAATAGTAGTAGTGTCAACGTATGCTTATCGTAAAAAAAAAAAAAAGGTGACTCCTTCCATTATTCATGAGTATATATATATATATATATATATATATATATATATATATATATTAATGTATCTAAATTTCGAAGTAACGTAACTTATTTGAATAATAAAGTATTAATATCTATATAGGTATGTAAATATATATATGACCGATATATATATATATATATATATATATATATGTAAATAAATAAAAATGCAAATCGAAAGTGGCTAATGTATTCGACTTCAAAGTAAATTATACCTTACTCTTGAATTACCTTTCCAGTTATTATTGTCAGCATGATATTATCCTGATATCAGACAAACTTACTCGCATGATGACCCTGCAAATCTCTGAGGGGCGTCGAATGAGATAGATCCAAATATCTCTACCTTCGAAGCACCTTCGTGACTGAGGTGGTTTTCAACCCTGTTCCGAACTCGCCTGATGTAATTAATACTCATCGAGCCAGGTGGAAGCAACTCGTAGGTATATTATTCGCCATGCAACACAAAAAAAAAAGTTTGTCGCTTTTTCGGCTCACTTGTTTGTTGCGGCGTCGTCGTCATCGCTCGATGTCGTCGAGCGAGTGTCGTCTTTTTTGCGGCGTTACAAAATGGATATACAAATAGGTAAGGATGTGTAATAGTATATCTATTAGTACATTGAAAAGTTAGTAAATTTATTCTATTTTGAAAGGTAGTTTCAATATTTATTTAACGCCTATTAAAATTTAATAATAGGTTAAATGATTTATAATTCCTTTCCTATACATTCAAAGTATGTAATAAAAGATATTTATGTAAGATTTTTTTATCCAAACCAAGACAAATACATAAGAGCACGCATTTAAAATTCAAGACACTAAATGTCTAATTCTACCTTCTATATTTTTATTGGAAGATTAACCAAGTCTACAATATTTCTAAAGTATTTACTTGTTAATAACACAATGATTTTATTCCTTCCCTTCAACAATGTAAAAGAATACACTACCATTAATACTACCATTCCTTTCTTTTAACACAATAAAAGTAACTATTTCATACAAATGAATTACAATAAAATTTCCCAATAGTTTTAAAATAAGAATAAAACACTTATTTGAGACAATAATTAGACTAAAAACGGAATAAAGATGATTTGCACTCTATCATATTTCATTATATTAAGAACTTATTTTTACACTAAAATTGATTCTCTTACCAACATTACATGACAATCTAATAACACAATATTCATTACACTTTACTTTCAAATACAATACTATAAGCCTTCCACCTTAATTGGGAATTCTTTTTTTTACAAGGAAGTTAGGTACAATGGAAGATTTCTAAGACTTCTAAAAGTGCTCTGTAATGCCCATCTAAAACTCCCCACTTGAGACTCGATAACAACCTAGGTTTAGTTAAAACAAATTATGGATTTTTTTTTAATTGTTAACAACCAAATTCTCAAGGACAATTGAATTAAACTAATAACTTTTCCCATCATAACAATTACTAAATCCACATTATAAAGCAATAAGAGTAATAAATTTACATCTAGCTCAAATCTCCTTAGGGATTAATTTAATTGCTAATTGCATTAACATTATAGCTAAAAATTCCTTGATTAAAACTTTAGGGTTAAGGGATGAAAAAAATTAAATACCCAAGGTATTTTCACTCCACAAGATCCAAGACAAGAGCAAGGTTTAATTATAGTGGGGAAAAATACATAATTAAAATTATTGGGGTAAATTCTTACTTACTCACTGCCAAAACTCAGTGAAGGATTCAATTTGATTTTTCCCATAATTAATGCAATTAAAACTTCATTACACTTATTGCTTTATAATGTGAATTTATTTTCCTTCTATAGTTCACAGGGTCGTTCTATTCATTTTCTGATTAATATTTTCCAATATGAAAATTATCTAATAGAGCTCTACAACTTCCACTTGAATTGATCATTTACATTTACTAACTTTTAAATATGAATTCATTTCAAACCCAATCTAAAATATTACTTTGATTCAAATGAAAGTATTCAAAAGCTAAAATACAATTCTGATTTCCAAATCATGCATTTCGAAAGAACAGAGCAATATAACATCTCTTCATACGTATTCAGTTTTCAATGTTCAAAACAAAGGTTTCATACTGTATTTCAGACACATATTTCCAATGTAGAAAAATTCCATTAATTCAAATGAACCTTGTACAACTTCTTTCCCATTTTTTTTGTGTTCACGGAACTGAAAATAACATACACTCTTCCATACACAAATACAAATTTCATAGGTAAAACAAAGTAGCCTTTCCATCACAATTAATATACAATGTCATCCACTTCAAAGTGGGAAAAGGTTACAATAATAAATAATCTCAACAAGGACTGTCAAGTTTGTCTTTTTCCTTTTCTCTAATACAGCAACATGAAGATCCTCTATTTTCCAGTTTGATCACAATAAAGGAAATGGAAAGACAACGCTCTACACCCAACCAAGAAATCCAATGAAAAGGAGAAGCCATCCTTCTTCATTAGCCCTCGAGCCCCAACCACAATGCAATAAGAAATGTGTTTCAGCTCATGGCAACAATAGGCTTCCACAACACACATGCAATTTCACATTTAAAACACATTCCAGAATAAAACTGTAGTTTACAACCACAGATAAAAGACAAAAAACAACACTCAGGGTTCCTCATGCAAGCCAAAGAAGCAAGAAATATGGTGGATGCTACTTATGCCTCTCAAAGATGAAATGGGTATCACCACCTGATTTTAAACCACAAAAAATATAGTATATCAAAACCCTAACATGCCCTTATTCCTCCCCTAAGTAACCCTTATTCGTCACATTTCCTTATGCCTCCCCAACCTCTTATGGCACCCCATAACGAGTAAAGAAATGAAATCTATTTCTTTGTAAGGTGGAACCCAAATCCCAACTCCCTCCACACCTATACCTCCCCAAAACACTTATGCCTCTCACAAAATACCCCATAGTATTCTCCTCTACCATCCCTAGGCAATCTACTCAAACAACCAATAATAAAACAACACATTCAAACATTGAGACATCCTTAAGTGCATAAGATAAATGAATGAAGATCATTTTAAGAGCCAAACTCCTACCTCTCCATGATGGAGTTGTAATGCCCCCCCCCCTAGCCTACCTGGACTCGGTCAGCATCATCTCCTTGGTGTGGAGGATGGAGAAATTAATTTTCTGACATGATGGAAACCTTGCTGGTGGCCGCACCCACCGATTTTCCTGATTTGCAAATCTTTTGCTTTCTTGTTTGACCTGCTTGCTTCCTCTCAGACCGCGTGAGATCTCCTGTGGATTTGCCTGCATGTGGAGTGGTTGAGAAGGCATTGAAATCTGTCTGTCAAGTTCCTTTTTCTCACGTTTTCTCCTAGACGCCTCCTTCTTCCTACCCTGAACCACGAATGCTTGCTTGTGCTCCTTCAGATGTTGCGACAGATAAATTGCTACACTGTGTTCTGGACTGTGGATTCTCAAATCGTGCTGTACAGGTAGTTTCAGTGGAGCGTAGAACCAAAATTTTCTCCGAAGAGAGTGCCGTGAGGAAGTGTTGGCTTTATGCAGCAGCTACAGAGCAGAGAAGTAACTTATCTCAAAAGATAAGTGGCCTCCAGAGAGAGTGAAGTGCGACAGCTGCAGGGCGATCCCAAGGCACCGCTGGTGTTGAGCCTGGTGTTGTAGTTGCACGCAACCAGTCGTGACCAGTTGTGCAAAATCTTGCAGCGGTAGTTGAAGAACGAGATAAAGGTTTGTTGAGCTGTCTTGCCCTTTCACTATGGAAAGTCGCTCTGTCCAGGTGATGAATTTAACATGGAAGAAGCTCGATCAAATCTTGAGGCTTGGTTTACAAGTGCGGCTGAGATTACATTCACGACTATTTCTGTTCTGGCCGGAAGTTATTCTAGTGCCTTACCCATGGGTTTGATATGGCGGTTACAGATGAAGCTGCAAGATAGGGAGGTAGGCGTGTTACCTCCACGTCCTTTGGGTGCTATTTGGTGTGTTCTTGTTCGGGATCCACAGCAACTGCCCGCATCATTATTTAGCTAGGCTGCAGGCATGTGCAGTAGTAGAAGTTTTGTTTGAGCACTCCAACCAATGGGTTGTCCAACTTCATTGTTGTCTGTTCAGTACAGAATGCATCCTTAAACTCGAGTTCTCCTTCAAGGTATTTGTTTTTCTGTATCGACTGGGTGGCAGTGAGTTTGTTTTGCGGCTAAGGCCACACCCTTTGCTTGTTCGTTGGGCATTCCAACTCCTCCTCCGAGTTGTCTATCTAAATGTCAGCCGAGCCATTTCTGAGTCATGGGTTGGCCTGTGGACTAGTTTGTTCCCACCGCCCTTTGTGTCTGAATCTTCTTAATGTTATATGCAAAAATTTCAATGATATTTTGCACTGGAGGTGCTCTCCCTATGAGAATACCCCTATCAGAAAATGAGACAGTGATCACCTTAAGCACATGCCAGAGAGGATGCAAACTCAGGTGAAATTTTCACTGTTTGCAGTTGTGGGGTTTTGGGTCCTGGAGGAAACTGTTGGCCTTAAATGGCTAGTATGGTCCCTGTTCCTGATGACGAGAGGATGAAGAATAGTGTGGGAGCCGAGCAATGGAGCAGATCGGTTATGGAGCAGGACACTAATCGTCTCACTCTCGCCTACTTCGCCATTTCAGGCCTCGACATCCTCAATGCACATCTGTTGCTATGTTATTTTCTGTTAAGTGTCGAATGCACCCTCAAATTTGAGATTCTCCTACCAGATATTTTTTTATCAAAATCGATTAAGTGACAGTGTGGCTGTTACCAGGAGACCTGATGAAATTTATTTACAAAGATTCTCTTTAGAGATCTTCTTGCTGTTTGATGTAACTCATGGAAGAGAACCTCATAGAGGCGGGCCTGTTTCATATCAGAAATATTCATGAAACACAATTTACTCTGCTATTATATGAGCTTCTTCAACGTGTCACCAAGCTGGCAAGCATAAAGTTTTCTGTTGGAATAATCACGCCTTTCAGGCTATAGCTGCAATGTTTGCACCGAGATTTTGATGTTGTCCCCAAATCTGATGAAGGAAAAGGTTGTGTATCATCACGGTAGATGCCTACCCAAGCCAGGAGCGTGGTGTAATCAATATGTCTCGTGTCCGAGCTTCAAATCATGGGGTTGGTTTGTAGCTGTTTTTCACCGCATGAATGTGGCGATAGCTCGAGCTCACAAAGCACTTTGGGTTAAAGGCAAGCAACGACATTGAAACAATCATATGCATATGGAGATGGCGTTTTAAACCAGGCATGTTAAATCTACTCCTTGTAATAGTTTTCTACCTTCTTTCAGTATCTTGAAATGAATTTTCTTTCCTCTTGAATGGTGCCTAGACTAGATGTTTTCGTGGTTGTTTATATCACTGCCTGATTGTGTGTTTGTTCCTTTAAATCTTATTCCAATTTCGCTGATTTTGCTTGGAATGTTCCTTCCTCTTTTATAGCTTACTCTATTTCATATTTGTCTAAATCGGTTACTGCAATATTGAGTGATGCAGTCTAGTTCGTAGGGAAGGAAACATTATTGAGTTTTGTTTGCTTATATGACTTTCTTTTAAAAAGAATTCTGTGATGGTAATTATAATTGAAGGTTACTAAATAGAAGGTTAAGCCTACATACCTCTTTTGGTTGAATAAATACGCATTTCCTGTTTAGGGCTCTCTTGTTTTGCTAAAAGGTACATTAATAGTGACGTTGTGTCTGAAACTTGTTTAAGCCTATGGGCATTCCTTACTTTATGTTTGATTAGAAAATGGCATTTGGGGTTTGTTTTAGAACTGTACATGGTTGACTGTTGTACCTAGTCTAGATGAGGGATAACCTGGCATCTATTTTGGCCTCCACGTGTTGAGAGTATTCTATACCTAATTCTTGATGTAAACTCTTGTATGATTAAAGCAAGGGGAAACATTGTAAGTTTAACTGAATGAAATCTTTACAATTTTTATTAAGGGTCGCAAGCAAGCTATTACTAGCTAGACTGAAACAAAAGTTGTAGTTGAATCCATGGTACTGGACTCGTGAACTCGTTTCCTGTTAGATGACAGCTGATTTCAGTGATAACATCATAGGTGGTTGTTATTTTTATCTGTTTGATATTTGCTAAGACTTTTCCTCGATAAGCCCACATGGATCGGGTAAAATTTTCCACCTTCTATACCTTTGGCAAGGAGTTCATAAAACTTCTAGCCCTGACCGCACTGCGTAACCTTCCTGATAGCTATGTGCGTTGGTTCTTGGTTTGTGCTTGTACTCGTGGTAAGGTCTTTTGAGTCTGGGGCATCGTTGGTGTTTTTCCCTCTGCGTATCGAATCCCTTTGTTTTCAAACTCGAATACCTTATACTTCAAACTTGGTTACTAAAAGGTCCCATTTTGTGGCCTTGTTAGGGAAATCAATTTTTATTTTAATGTTTATTGACATTGTCTGAATTATATAAAAATTATTAACGACATTTGAGTTTAGTCTTCCCTTATATTATGTAGAGAAGTTGACGATTAGGATAGGGTTTGTTGGTAGAATAATGGCCCTTTCTGTGTCTCTTTCGTACGCTTTTGGAAAAGTGGTTTTGTTTTGGTTAACTAGTACTACATTTTAAGAAATCCGATAAGGAGGTAGTGGTAAACTCCTTGGTTAAAACCAAAACTATAGTTGTGTTCTTTTAAGGGCATCGAACCCATATTACTTTGGAGCCCCCTGGAAGAATTGGATAACGTCATTTTTGCTTCGCGGCTACGATCATAATTAGTACGCTTTGTCTTCTCTTGGACCCCTTTAGTTGGATGGAGTAAATTTTAGATTCCTATCACGTAACCCATAGCATTACATGAAGGAGATATCAACACTCTTGAATTTCTTGTTTCTAACCCATAAGGTCTTGCCTTAATTTATGTAATTTTGTTCTTACTAGTATTTGGACTTTCTCCTTGTTGGATGATTTAGTTTTCTCTCTCATGAGATTAATATTGGAGTTGTGAGTTGTGTTTTAATCCATTTCTGAATTTAGAATATTCTTTTCTTGATATTGTTAATTGTTAGCTTATTATTGCATTGTGTAGCCTTAACATGCTCAGTTCTTGCGAACTGACTTTAGTTAATATTTTTGCAGATGGATTATGCGAGTAGACTAGAAGAAAAGAGTGTAAAAGTTTCATTTGTACCATTATGAAGTTCCTTGTAAAAAAAAAATGTCCAATGTGTTGTAAATTGTGTAACATTGCTTGTAAAGAGAGTTGATATGATCTCTTGCCTTGTATTGTTTGGTAATGGTGAAATAAGTGTCTTGTTCTTGTGTAGTTAAGCTTGAAATTATCCTTGTGAGAAATGGCATTCAATCTTTACATTGATATGAGTATTGTAAAACTTTGATCTTGAGAATAAATTGTTAAGTTAAATCTTTCTAAGACTTAGCGACAATATTTTATAAGTAAAGTAAAATGAGTCGGTTAACCCTTAAAGAAGCTAAACAAAAATAATAATTTTATATTCAACCAATAAATGTAAAGGTGATCTATTTGAAATCAAATATTTCCATGAGTGATCAAAATGAAAACATCCTTTGTGAAGTAAACATTTATAAATTGATACCCCTAGCTAAACTAGCGAACACTATCCCTTTGGGGTGAACTCTTAAACAAGCTTAAAGGAAAACAATGGTTAGTTTCTGGAAGATATTAAGATTTAGTAAGTAGGAGAAGACTTTAAGTGAACTACTCTTCAGTGTATAAGAAATTAACTCAGTTGGTGAGATGAATTTGTGCAAACCATATATTGATTTCCTTCTGAAAACTTAAGTCACGAGCTAAAGGGCGTTTTACCAAAATAAATAAACCCTAACCATTTCTTACTGTGGCTTGCCCTAGCCGTGAGTGTGTCATGTGGATTGGACTTTCATGTTGTCTTGTCAAAAGAAAAATAAATTGTCTTTGATAAGTGTGAACGTTTCCGTGCTGACCTTGTGGTCTTCCCCGTAACAAATGATTCTAAGTGTTGATTGTAACCTTGTGACGACATGTTGTGTCGTGTTGAGTCAAAGCAAGTCAAAAAAAAAGTTATCCTGTATTTCACTGTGTTGTTCTTGTGTTGGTAATTTTTGGTGTGTTACAGGAGTTTTGTTCCAAGGTTCCAAAACAACAAGCTTTCCAATGCAAAACTCAGTCCAAGATCAACAATCTACAAGCATGCAACAATCTCCAATCTTCTCCAAAAGAAAGAGCTATAAACAACAAAAGAATTCACCCCAAATGAAGTATGCAAAAATGAAGCAACCAAAAGAGTGTAACCCCAAAAAAATAAAATGAATTAGAATATATAGAAGGGGGAAGAGAGGAGGATGAGGTGGATCTATGTAGGATGCCACACCACACATCCTCAACTCCAACTCACAAGTCAACTTCAATCTCCAAGACACAATAAATAAGAAGGTGAATAATATGACAATTTTACTTACACACTCAAATCAAGCCCATACCCCAAAGGACTTAAATTAATTTCAAGCAAGAAGTGTAATCAAATATTTAGTTTGACTAACAAAAATGCATAATGAAAGTCTAAATTCAGCTCTCCAACCATAGGTGTGGTTGGTAAACAAATTTAAGAGGTATTGGACAAATTTAACTTGTCTCACAAGCCTCCAAAATCAGCCTCCAAGGACAATTTCGAATTTCCAAGAAAGATGGAGTGTTTCTTACTCCAAAATCAACTTACATACCCCTTACACATTACTTATAAAAAATTTAATTCAAGGCCAACAACTCTATTATTTACTTTCTTATAACATATTTTAAATAATTAACTTAACAACAAGATTAATCACAATATTACACACCATATAATAAATAATGAAAGGGGTTCAAAGCACCACAAAATAAACACATGCAAATATTAACAAAGGGACCAAATAAAAGAAAATACATACAACCACTTGGTCACATTTAAAGGTGATCTCCCCCATGCAAATCCCTAGCACAATCAAACACACAAACAATACAATTGTCATGGTGACTTTGTTGAATTTATTTAGAATTCCAAAGCGGTTGGTCTCCAATCCCCCGATGTTTGTTGTGATATTTTAAACTTAAAAAATACAAATACCTCATTTGGCCTAGTGGCTATATTAGAACATCCCAATAAGTATAAATATAATTTCAAGATCATCGACATATATCTGAATCATAACAATCATCAAGACAATCAACAATATCTCTTACAATTTCATCCATAATTATATCATCATCAATTTTAATTCAATTCTCATTTTCTATGTCTACTCAAAAGATCCAAATATCACAAGTTCGAACTACATCTATAATATAACCGTGTCAAACAATATATCAGTATCAATATCTAAAATGTCTCTAATAATCATCATGCACCAGATATGAATCAAAATACAATAAACCATGATCTAACATCTAACATCATGTTAAATTAAACTATAACAATGTCCACAATATAGTTAGCAGTATCAGGATCTGTTGTTAACACGAAGAGATCCCTCTCCACTATTAGTTCGAGCTTTTGGTGTGATAAGTCGTTAGCTCAAACTAGTGGTGGAGAGGGATCTCATCGTGTTAATCAGTTGCTATGCCAATACCCTCCCGCACAATGGAGCTGGGTATACACCAAATCAGGGCCAACAGCATTATGAGGAAGTGACACCGGGAAATTTTGGGAGGTCACATATTCCATAATTACTCTGAGGCTAGCGCACTTAACTACCTGGTATCAGAGCTACACGACTTGCCGTCACACCAAAAACTTGAACTAGTGGTAGAGAGGAATCTCATCATGTTAATCAGTTGTTACGTCAATATTACTTTCATATTCTTTGGTTTTATATTGTATCTATTATTTTTATCTAAGTAAATCCCTTATAGAAATTTTCATTTAAGGAACAAGCAAAAAGAGCTAGATATTAGAAACTTCTTCCAACGTATAAAATAGATTTTTCTTCTAGCGGTTGAGTTACTCAATTTTCTTCTTTTAATCTTTCATATAAATTTTCTTTCTATCTCATAACGTAGCACTTTGAAATCCAGGTCTCCATGCCCCTAAATATTATGATTTTTTAAAGCAAATTCAATTTTTACCATTTTAAGTGCCTAAGTTCTCTTAGATTTTAATACTCACTTAAACTCCGTTCCTCGGAGAAACTGAATCAAATATTCTATCCTAGACATTTTCTTTTTAGGCACAATATTTGCATCTTGTTAGGTCTTCTCAAGTTATTCCAATTTTATAACAATCCCTCCGTGTTCAGAAGCTCTTGCCTAAAAGTCGTTAATTGTATTATCTTATTCAACAATATTTGACTGTAGTTAATAAAATTGACCTTCTTCAATAAAGTTCTTAACTGTTCTTCTTCCAAAACTTTTAGGGAGGAGAATATAAGGCCTTCCTTTGTCTTCAAAGCCTCATCGTTAAATTTTAATGTATGTTTTAGAATTTCTATTTCCCCATGTTGTTGCTGAAGTAAAAACCCAACCTTAGAGACAACCAATACCTATAAGGTATGTCGTTTGGCTTTTGGAGATCCACTTTGCTCTTCCCATGGAAATGTACTATGTTCTTCTTCTTATTCTAACATTGAGACATCTAAAGTCATTTCCCTGTCCAAGGGAGGTTGTAAAGAGCTATTTAATTGTTTAAAAGGCTTGTGTGCTTCCATTACTGGAACATCTTGTCAAGGGCCTCGGCCCTTCCATTCTCCTATCCGTGGTTATGTTTCCCAAAATCTCTGCCGCTTCTTCTTCTTCTTCTGTATCCTCTTCCTGAGCTCATAGCATCCTTCTGTTTCTTGTCTTCTCCTTTCTTTGCTCGATCATATCAAGAGTCGGAGAAAACGATCTCCGGAGTTAAAATCCTCCTCTGTTTTGGTTTTTTTCTATAACAAATCTACGCGAGTTCAAAGAATTAATGAGTCTGAAAAGGAATATTGGCTGATCGAGGTGAATGATGAGATGCGTCCATATACGGAAGAAATTATTAGACTCTTCACCAACTGTACCGACGCACGCGTAAATTTTAACGATCTGTCAAAATTTAATATATTTAGACTTGCATCGAATCCGTAAAAACCAGAACGTGTTAAGATAGGGAACTTTCGAACTGCACCGGTGCACATGCATTATTGCATATATTAAGAATCCATCTAAATTTAATATATTTCAACTTGCACCGAAATCAGTAAAAGCCAGAACGTGCCCCAGTAAGATAGGGGCTTTCGTTCGTATAGGCTATAGCCCATTAGATTGAGTCTTTCAGTCGGACAAATGCATTCTATAATATTAGTCTGGAATAAAGGTTTGAGATGATATTTCCTGGATATTTAGGATAAGACAGAAAATTTGACAAATTGGCATCGTTGGACAAATTTGACAAATGAGACAAATTTCCGCGGTCTTTTCTCGCATTAAATAGCGTCTCGGCTAAAACTCCGTTGATATGAGCTTTTCACCATGTAATGAGGTATTACATGGTTACCGCGGCCAGTTTATTCTGCTACCGTCTATTCTTCTCTATTCAACTTTCAATTGTCAGCTTCGCTAAAATTTAGATGAGCAATAAATAAATTTTGGACAGTGCAACATCCCGGTAGCATCTTCTAGGGTAATTTACTCTCTTACAAAACATATCTGATTTGTAGGATTCGTGGCTTGAAGTTAATATGCGTGGCGAAACCACAACAACATCCAACAATGCAAGTTGTTTTTATATGTTATTGTTTTTTATTTGACCTATACATTTATCTTCTTAAACGGAGGGGAACACCTCCATCTTCATTTGGGTAACATGCAAATTTTAATATCCTCTTGGAGAGCATCTTCATGTGAACATATAAATTTTAATATCCTCTTGGAGAGCATAATTTAATATCCTCTTGGAAAGCATCTGGAGAGCATCTTCGTGATATATATATGTTCACATGAAGATGCTCTCCAGATGCTCTCCAAGAGGATATTAAAATTTATATGTTCACATGAAGATGCTCTCCAGATGCTCTCCAAGAGGATATTAAAATTTATATGTTCACATGAAGATGCTCTCCAAGAGGATATTAAAATTTGCATGTTACCCAAATGAAGAAGCATTGTAAAACTTTGATCTTGAGAATTAAGTGTTAATTTAAATCTTTCTAAGACTTTGTATTGATGTGTTATATGTAAGTTTTAATGGGGTGGCTTTTCCTAACAGAAGTTACCTAAAAGTTTTATTCAAAGAAATATGTTGTGGTTTAGATCCCCTCAAAAACAAACAATGCCTTAAGTAATCAAGAGTGAGACTATCCTTGCAAAGTGATTTTATATAACGTGTTATCCCTAACTGAACTAGTAAACACTACTCTTTATGTGAACGCTTAAAACAAGCTTAGAGGAAAACAATGGTTAGTTTCTAATAAGATTTAACAAGTAAGAGAAGAAAATTTAGAAAACCACTCAATTTATCTCTCAGCCTATTTAAAAGTAAGTAGCTTTGTAATGACCGCTGGGCATCGGCTCCTTTTCTACCTGCCCTCCACCGAGCTATCTTCATTTTTTCAACATGCCTCCACTGCCACCTTGGCCTCCTCCCACCTACCATAATTTATACCTTGAAATCACCTCTGTGTTTTCACCTGCTCCTTACTTGAGCGTGACGGGGAGTGGATGGAGTCGAATTTATTAATGGTGATAATGAAGGTCTGGGATCGCTCCTTCAGGTTGCGTACAGGTGGGTGTCGATCCTCGAAAATCGTGCTGTACAGGCAGCTATCAGTGGAGCGCAGAACTGGAATCCTCCTAGGAAAGTGCCGTGAGGAAGATGCTTGGCTTTATGCAGCAGCTACAGGGTAGAGAAGTAAACTTATCTCAGAAAACTAGCGGCCTCCAGAGAGAGTATAATGCGACAGCTGCTGCAGGGCGAGCCCAGGGAGCCGTGGTGTTGATCCTGATGTTCTGGTTGCACGCGACCACAGTCGAGACCAGTTGTTGCAGAATCTTGCAGCTGTAGTAGAAGAACGAGGTAAAGCTTTAGTTGAGCTGTCTTGCCTTTTCTTTTTGGAAGTCGCTTCTGTCCAGGTGGTGAAACTAACATGGAAGAAGCTCGATCAAATCTTGAGGCAAGTTTTGCAGGTGAGGCTGAGATTTTGTTCACTACTGTTTCGTATTACTAAACGGAAGTTTTCCAACGCCTAGCCATGGGTTAGATATGGTGGTTATAGATGAATCCTGCTGGGAGATCTCGTAGCATCCTGCAATTCATGGATTTGTCTGTGAAATTTCTTACCTACCTTTGTCCCTGTGGACATTTCTGCGAGGCTTGTTCCCAGGTCTGTTGGGTCATCCATCTTACTTTATCTTCTCTATTTTTTAAGCTGTGGGCGTCATTGACACTGATATAAGATCTAAGCTTCCGAGTTGGGCAATATTTTGGAGCTCTGTTTTATGTTTCAGAGGTCTTTTCCCCAGTTTGATTTGCTATGGATACACTTTTTGCTAGTGCTCAATCTTTCCAACTCAGGTTTTCAGGGTTGTTCTCGTCCAACTGTGCATGTTGGTTCTGTACTCCTTTCTGCATCCTCAAATTCGGGATCCTCCTTCATGTGTTGATCACACCCACGCATGTTCAATGTTGGAGAAAATGTCTTGGGAGATGAAGATCTCCTTCAGATCCAGAGCATGCACTTTTGTATCAAAATCAGTTATGTGACAGTGAGAGTATTACCAGGAGACAGTGATGAAATTTATTACAAAGATTCTCTATTGAGACCTTACTTGCTATTCAATGTAACTCATGGGAGAGAATCCCATAGGCGTGGATCTGTTTCATATCAGAATATTCATGAAGCACATTTTGCTTTGCAATTATATGAGGATCTTCAACGAGTCACTATGTTGACAGGCATAAAGGGTGCTGTTGGAATTATCACACCTTACAAGCTACAGGCGATGTACTGTTGTAGCACCGAGAGTTTTCCTGTTGTCCACATATATCACAAGAGGAAGGAAAGATTGGTTGTTGTATCTGAGGAAACAACTACTGGTGTTCACACGCTATAATAGATGCAAGCTATTGGATCACTGCTCTTCCCTGCTATTAATGACAATGATTCTATTACCAAGAGCAAGTTCGATAGCTTGTACGGATGCAGGCACTCTCTGCTGTATGGTCTGCATGAGAGCCACTGATGCGATGATTGCTAGCAAGGTTGCTGTTGTCTGTGGAAATGGAGATATTTCTTCTGTTTCGTCACCTTCACACAATTTTTTTACCTGATCGTTGAGTTATTCCACTTGAATAGCTGCTCCACCGACTACGGCCTCTGTCTTCTCATAAATTGGTTTAGCTGTCCAGTTTGTAGGTAGCTTTTTTACCCTTATGAGGCTTTGCAAACCCGATGCACACATCTTTACTGCAAGCCTTGCCTAGCTTATGTGCTGAGTACTACTAGGGCCTGCCCTTATGACAGGGTATTTGGTTACTGATACAGATTCGAAGGCATTGCAAGAGGTAAATCTGGTACTGGCTAATGCTTTAGGCTGTGTGATAGTTCATTGCCTGTACCCCCCCCAAAAGTAGCTGCATTGAAGCAATCTAGTGTTTGGACAGCCACCTATTGCATCCTTCTAGTCGTGCCTTCAAAAGGGAATCCTGGTGTGGTATATTGCAAGAAAAGACCAGTGAAACAAAGGATAAAGCGAAGGGTGTGTGGCTGTAGCAGTCCTTGCTGGATGTACACGACTGGTGGATGTGTTAAAACAGGCAAGATAGACTAACCATATACATAATATGCTAGTATCTAATAACCTCTTGAAATGAAACTTTTTCTTTCTAGAAATTGGTTTAAATCTGTGATTTTGTGGATTTGCGTTCAGTACATGGTTAACAGTTTGTTACTTCTGGATTTGCCTCTGTTGGTTGTTCTTGTTGACGTGATCAAACCCTTTTATATATAAAACAAACAAAGGTTCTCAGTGTATGCTTTGATTGATCATATGACATATATATATATATATATATATATATATATATATATATATATATATATATAAAGTTACTTCCTTCTGCAAAAATGTCGATGTTTCTTTTGTGAACCTGGGTATGTAATCGCCCCTAGAACGTTGCAGCGTTGACTAGTATTGGTTTCCTGTTATGTTGTTGCCCTAGAGGAAAACATACAGTTAAATTATTATTATTTTTTTATGATAAGCGTGATTATGCACTTTGTGTATTGTGCAAATTATTAGGGCTTTTGGAAATTAGAAGTTCAATATATATGCTTGTTAAGAAGGAAGTTTTTTGGGCCGAAAATATGTCCTGGGTTGATAGAAGGGCATAAATTATTGATAGAACCCCATTTTGATTCTACTCTTTCTATGAGTAAAATTTGATAAAATTAATGACCTTTATGGTGTTAAGATATGGTATGTTGATGATTCCTTGTGTGATCGATTTAATCATGTATAGACATAATGCCTTGATGGAGTAAGGTAATATCTTTCACGGTTCGTGAAAGTTAAGGTTTTCATCAACTGCTTAAGGTAACATGAAGTTCCTTAATTTAGTCAAACTTGTTTTGTACTTCCTTCTTGATGAGTGACCTTTCATTGCAAATTTAGAATGATTGTGATGGAAGGTCGTGAATATATTTTGTTGTCAAAAAGGGAAAAGAAGCTATGGAATAGTTTGTTTATGTGTCGAGCGTAATAATTGTAATTACATCGTTATAGAAGTTCGTTATTGGAGGATATCTATCTTCAATGGTATATTATGTGTTTAATCTCTGCATAGGTTACCATAAACTTAGTGATGAGATGTAAATTAAGGAGAGTTGAGAGACCTTTTCCTTTGTATACATCGTTTATGATATTAGGAAGTGAGTTGACGTCGGAAAATTTCAACCAAGTCTAGATTCATGGCTATGTTCCTCTAGAACGGGAGGGTTATAAATCTAAGGTATTATGAAAATTGCAAGGATGTGTTTAGAGTACTAGATTGCCTACTCAACTTGGGTATTAATGAGGCTTGTCACTATTCCGGCCCTGGTTATGTTCAGTAGGTAAGCTGTTAGGCAATACCTATTCCGGACATTCTTACCGTCCTTTCCACTCATCCTTATTAGCTATGAAGTCACTTATTACCTAAGATATAATGGTTGTGGGTTTGAATATAAGATTTTCATCCTTTAAACCTTTTTTATTACATGATGGAACTTTGTTTTTACCCTCGTTGTTTGTTTCTAGCCTATTAGACCTATGGCCCTACGGAACGATTCCAAAACTATATTCTTTTTGGCAGCTAAGATCGGGTCTGGTTTTAATCTTTTGACTTCTCCTTGAGAATGTGGATTGATGGGTTACACCTTAGATTTCAATCACGTAATCTACGGGATCACATAATTGAAATCCTAATACTCTCAACTCTTGTGTCTAATCATTTAAATTTCATAGTCTTGCGTATTTGGTTGTCAAACTTTTGTAGTTTTAGAGGTATTCTTCATAACTAAAACTTATGGTTTTCTTCTTAGTTGATATGTTGAAAATTATATCTTGTTTCAAAAGGTTGTTAGAGGTTAGAACTTTGATCCATTTCCTGAAATAGAATGTTTCCTTTCATGGTATTGTTAGCTAGTAGCTTATTGTTGCTATGTATAGTCTTATCTTGCTCAGTTCTCGCGAACTGACTCAGGTTATTAATTGTTGCAGATGGCTTATGTGGTTAGATGATGGAAAGACTTGTAGATTATTGCATCAATCTTGGTTATGATGTTCCTTTGTACGAATGTGTATTATGTTATAAAATTTGGAAAGGGCCTTTGGACATTTTAGAAGAAGGGTCAGTGCCTAGTAAATGTATTGTAGAGTATTGTTGTTGTAACTGTTGAAACTTTGGCTTGTTTGGTTATCATGTGAAAGATGAAATTTGATTACCGCTTGGCTATGGGATATTCTAGTGAATTTTAACCCTTAGTATAGTAGCGGGGCATGTCCCATGTTATTACTCTCTTGCTCCCTAATCATGGTTCAATAGAGATGGTATGTCCCTTTGATTTGTGCATCATGTTGGAATGAATTGATATAACCTTGTTTTGTTTCCGCAAACGAGTACTGTTAAAATTTGCTCTTGAGTTAAAATGTTGAGTTGTAAATCCTCCTAAGGCTTAGTAGCAATGAGTTTGTAAGTACTATGAAGTGAGATGGATAGTCCTTATTAAAATTAAACTAATAAACATTATCCTTTTATGGTGAAATCTTAAATGACCTCATGGTGAAAGCAATGGTTAGATTTTAGAAGATGATAGGATTTAATAAGTAGGAGGGAAATCGATTAATTAAACCTTAAATCTCTCTCTATCATTTGGAATGTTTTCCTTTGTCAAACTTAATTAAGTAAAGTCTAGATGGAACATTTAACCAATCTTGATAAACCCTTAACCTCAATAAAAGACGGATAGTAAACAATGTGACCCTGAAGCTAAATTCTGTTGTCCTGTTCTGTTAACCCATGCCTTAATTCATGGTGATATTTCTTAAGCAAGGTCAAAATTTGATCCTTAAACAAGAAGGTTATTGTTATGAACCCTAAGCGGTACTTCCCTCAATCGGAACTTATGCCTTCACCTGTGCAACAGAGGTGTGGAACATGTGTTAGTGGCTTGAATAAGATTATTTAACCTTGTAAGAAATTGAAAATGTTCTAAAATCAAATGACTATGAAATATTTGGACATCAAATTGATGATCCCAGTTTAGAAAGCTTGGCCTTAAGCTATTTAGTTATCTGTTGAAAAGAAAGAAATTCTCCCTTGTGAAAACAATTGTGTGAATCATTACATGAAATTTTATAAGAACGTAAGTTAAGAATTAAGAGACACTTTAGTAAACAAGAAAATTTAACAAGAAATTCCTCATGGGATGCCCTAGCTATGAGTGTGTCATGTGGATTGGACTTCCATGTTGTCTTGTCAAAAGAAGAGTACATTGTCCTTGATAGGTGTGAACATTTCTGTGCTGACCTTGTGGTCTCCCCCGTAACAAGTGGTTCCTAGTGTTGGTTGTAACCTTGTGATGACATGTTGTGTCATGTTGTGTCAAAGCAAGTCAAAAAAAAAAGTTATCCTGTATTTCATTGTGTTGTCCTTGTGTTGGTTTTTTTTTTGGTGTGTTACACTTTGGTATCAAAGCGTAGGTTCATGCTCTCGAACCTATGGGCCGGATTGGTGTTGTATTGTGATGTTACATGGTGTTGGTGGTGTTACATGATGATACTGCATGATGATGATGATGTTGCATGATGGTGGTAGATATTGGAAGAGTAATGTGCTTTAAACGTGATGTGATTATTGTCGTAATTGTGATATTGTGAACGCACATGATGGGTATGTCACCTTGTGCGTGTTTGTGATCATGTTGATGTGTTGGGGATGGGAGTATTCTCTCTCCTTCTTGTGAATTCTATGAAGAGTTCATGTGTGAATTGTTGTTTGTGATGTGTGAAAATAATTCTAATGTGGATGACGGATTGTTGGAATATTGTGACATATTGTGATATGTAGGTGTATCAATGTGTTGTTTGACTAGATTGATGTTAAAAGAAATGAGTTGTATCTTGATGTTTTTACCATGTTTTGAAGACATGTGTGTACCACCTTGTTATGTTGCAATGGATGTTATGTTGTGATGTACTATGTTCATCATATGTATGACTGTGCAAACAGGTAATGCTTCATGTTGTGATTTTGGGTCATACGGTGAGTGTATGAACCCTATCGTATGGTGGTTGCGCTTTGGGTACAGAATGTGGTAAAGTGATGTATTATGCCCTGTGGATGTATGATTTTGATCTACCCTGTATACATACCATACGTGAGATGTTATGGTAGCTATGTGTGTACCACCGTTATGTTAGTGATGTTGTTACATGTTACGTTGTGAACCTTACGCTAACCGATCCTGAGGGAAATTGGTAGAAGTGTATGTTGAGAGTGAGGAATGGTGTATCATGGGTCATTAACTCGAGTCAAAACTCGGTTTAGTAGATAACATGTGATTCTTTCCTCTCTCCCTATGTGGTTGTATGTATGCAACCTTAGTGTATCTATGACTATGTTTAGCCTTGTCGAAGTGGTGGCGGGATGATTCAGATGGAGGTGATGACAATTGTATTATTGATATGTATTTTACGAGCTGAGGCTCGATGTTCCGAGTGCTAGCAACTCGTTGAGTACCCCTTTGGTGGCTAGATAAGGCCACATAGTTATTGTAATGTGACATCATTATAAGTTGATCTTATTCGTAATTGATTTTTTTTTTCTTTATTTTGTAAGGACCAGCAGCTTTTCTTGATTGCAATGCTTTACAGTTTTGGGCATTTCCTTGGTTTGTGGCACTAACATGGGGATTTTGATACTAACTATGGCCATTTGGCCATTTATTTTTGCTTGATTTTGGGTTTTCTTTTAAATTTGGAATTTTTACCACCTTGCCCAAGGCTTGTACTTTGCAACTTGGCACTTTGGATTGGATTGTTATGCTGGTTCTATTGTCGTGATGTGTGGAATAGGGTCATAGGATGCACCATGGATTGGTTGGACCTATGGACCCGCTTCGTTTTATGGGGGTACACCCCAAGGGGTACATATAACTAGCGGGTTGTTGAACCACGCGTTATTATGTCACTTGGGTTAGGAGTGTTCGAACTCTATGTGTCTTGGACCATAGGGTCAACTGGCCTCCTTGAGGGAGGCATAAGAGTTTGAGGGAGGCATAAGAGACTTGAGGGAGGCATAAGAGACTTGAGGGAGACATAAGAGTTTGGGGGAGGCATAAGAGACTTGAGGGAGGCATAAGAGTATGAGGAGGCATAAGAGACTTTAGGGAGGCATAAGAGACTTAGGGAGGCATAAGAGTTTGAGGGAGGCATATGATATTTGTGTGTATGGTTGATGTTCTGGGATATATGTTGAGTCATTGTGATGTTTGGTAGTGGTCTTTTGATGTATGTGTTACTCGTGTCAGATGGATATGTGTTGTGATGTGGTGGATATGTCATTGATTCCCTTGTGGACACTATGTACCTGTAGCATGGTTTGGTGTTATGTGAATTCTTTCATCGATGCAAATTGAGGAAATGTCTAGTGGATTGTAGTACTCTTTTGTTTGAGTATTTTATATGTCAGTCATTGATGTGTGCCGAGTACTATGTTATGTGGACTGTGCCTATTCCATTCCGTATTTGAGTAACCTTTATGTGGTGTAATACAATCTTGAAGTATATACTTGTGTGCTTGTGAATCTATAGGGTCTTGTGAACTTGATAGGATGTTGTGTTAGCAGTTCTTGTTGGGCACCCGCAATAAGGAATAAACCAAAACTCTTCAATGATGAAATTTTAAAAGCAATTAAACTTAGAATAATACTAATGGAAAGAGACTAATGAAATGATGAACAAGAAAGAACTGCCAATCTTCACAGAACATTGAAAGTTAAAAATTCTACCAAATGTTCCTAAGGCTACCTTGTGACCGTGTTTTAATCAACTAAAATTTTAAACCATAGGGTGTGTATGCTTCTTTATCTATTCCTTTTTGCGCCCCTTTTCTTTTCCGTTGTGTTATGTTGCATCGAGGATGATGCTTTCTTAAGGGGAGGAGAATGTAATGCCCCGTGCATCGATGACCTCCGTTTTTTCCACCTGCCTCCACTGCCACCTTGGCCTCCTTCCAACCACCTGACCTGTGGGTTGAAATGACCGCCGTGTTTTCTGCTGTCCTTGCGTGAGGGAGACGGGAGTGGGTGGAGTCACATTTTTTCTTCGCCATAATCTCTTCTGGGATCCTCCTTCAATGCGTACAGGTGGGTGTGGGTCTCAAAAATCATGCAGTGCAGGCAGTATCCGTGGAGCGTTGAGCTGAAATCCTCCTAGGAAAGTGCCGTGAGGAAGATTTGGCTATATGCAGGAGCTACAGGGTCGAGAGGCAAATTTATCTCAGAAAACCAGTGGCCTCCAGAGAGAGTATGTGTGACAGCTGCTGCAGGGCGAGCCCAGGGAGCCGTGGTGTTGATCCTAATGTTCTGGTTGCATGCGACCACAGTCGAGACCAGTTGTTGCAGAATCTTGCAGCTGTAGTAGAAGAATGAGGTAAAGATTTAGTTGAGCTGTCTTGCCTTTTCTTTTTGGAAGTTACTTCTGTCCAGGTGGTGAAACTAACATGGAAGAAGCTCGATCAAATCTTGAGGCAAGTTTTGTAGGTGAGGCTGAGATTTCATTCACTAATGTTTCTATTACTGACCGGAAGTTTTCCAGCACCTAGCCATGGGTTAGATATGGTGGTTATAGATGAAGCTACAAGCTAGTGTAACAGGCGTGTTACCTCCTTTTCCCTTGGGTGCTGCGAGGCATGTTCCTGTCGGGGATTCACAACACTATCCTGTAACTGTGATTAGCCAGGCAGTAGGCATGTTGCAGAGTAGTAGAGGCGTTTTTGAGCGCTTCCAACAGGTAGGCTGTCCAACTATGTTGCGTTCGGTTCAGTGTCGACTGTATCTTCAAGTTCAGGATTCTCATTCAAGATATTTTTATCAAAATTGATTAAGTGACAGTGTGAGTGTTACCAGGAGACCCGATGAAATTTATTACAGAGATTCTCTATTGAGACCTTAGTTGATGTTCGATGTAACTCATGGGAGAGAATCCCATAGGCGTGGATCTGTTTCATATCAGAATATTCATGAAGCACATTTTGCTTTGCAATTATATGAGCATCTTCAACGAGTCACTATGTCGGCAGGCATAAAGGGTGCTGTTGGAATTATCACACCTTACAAGCTACAGCTGTATTGTTTACACTTTGAGTTTGATGTTGTCCACATATATCACAAGAGGAAGGAAAGATTGGTTCTTGTATCTGAGGAAACAACTACTGGTGTTCACAGGCTGTACCAGATGCAAGCTATTGGATCGTTTCTCTTCCCTGCTATTAATGACAGTGATTCTGTTACCAAGAGCAAGTTCGATAGCTTGTACGGATGCAGGCACTCTCTGCTAGATGGTCTGATGAGAACCACTGCTGTGATGATTGCTGGCAAGGTTGCTGTTGTCTGTGGAAATGGAGATATTTCTTATGTTTCGTCGCCTTCACACAATTTTTTACCTCTGTTGAGTTATTCCACTTTAGCTGCTCCACCGACTACGGCCTCTGTCTTCTCATAAATTGGTTTGCTGTCCAATTTGTAGGCAGTTTGTTTACCCTAATGAGGCTTTGCAAACCCGATGCACACATCTTTACTACAAGCCTTGCCTAGCTTATGTGCTGAGTACTACTAGGGCCTGCCCTTATGATAGGTATTTGGTTACTGATACAGATTCAAAGGAATTGCAAGAGGTAAATCCGGTTCTAGCTGATGCTATAGGCTGTGTGACAGTTCATTGCCTGTACCCCCCCCAAAGCAGCTGCATTGAAGCAATCTAGTGTTTGGACGACCACCTATTGCATCCTTCTAGTTGTGCCTTCAAAAGGGAATCCTGGTGTTGTGTATTGCAAGAAAAGACCAATGAAGTAGAGGATAAAGTGAAGGGCATGTGGCTGTAGCAGTCCCTGTTGGATGCGTTAAAACAGGCAAGATAGACTAACCATATACATAATATGATAGTATCTAATAAGCTCTTGAAATGAAACTTTTTCTTTCTAGAAATTGGTTTAAATCTGTGATTTTGTGGATTTGCGTTCAATACATGGTTAACAGTTTGTTACTTCTGGATTTGCCTCTGTTGGTTATTCTTGTTGATGTGATCAAACCCTTTTATATATAAAACAAACAAAGGTTCTTAGTGTATGCTTCGATTGATCATATGAAAAAAAATATATATATATATAAAGTTACTTCCTTCTACAAAAATGTCATTGTTTCTTTTGTGAACCTGGGTATGTAATCATCCTAGAACGTTGCAGCGTTGACTAATATTGGTTTCCTGTTATGTTGTTGCCCTAGAGGAAATCATACAGTTAAATTATTATTATTATTTTTATGATAAGCATGATTATGCACTTCGTGTATTGTGCAAATTATTAGGGCTCTTGGAAATTAGAAGTTCAATATATATGCTTGTTAAGAAGGAAGTTTTGGGCCGAAAATATGTCCTGGGTTGATAGAAGGGCATAAATTATTGATATAACCCCATTTTTATTCTACTCTTTCTATGAGTAAAATTTGATAAAATTAATGACCTTTATGGTGTTAAGATATGGTATGTTGATGATTCCTTGTGTGATCGATTTAATCATGTATAGACATAATGCCTTGATGGAGCAAGGTAATATCTTTCATGGTTCATGAAAGTTAAGGTTTTCATCAACTGCTTAAGGTAACATGAAGTTCCTTAATTTAGTCAAACTTGTATTGTACTTCCTTCTTGATGAGTGACCTTTCATTGCAAATTTAGAATGATTGTGATGGAAGGTCATGAATATATTTTGTTGTCAAAAGGGAAAAGAAGCTATGGAATAGTTTGTTTATGTGTCGAACGTAATAATTGTAATTACATCGTTATAGAAGTTCATTATTGGAGGATATCTATCTTCAATGGTATATTATGTGTTTAATCTCTGCATAGGTTACCATAAACTTAGTGATGAGATGTAAATTAAGGAGAGTTGAGAGAACTTTTCCTTTGTATACATCGTTTATGATATTAGGAAGTGAGTTGATGTCAGAAAATTTCAACCAAGTCTAGATTCATGGCTATGTTCCTCTAAAACGGGAGGATTATAAATCTAAGGTATTATGAAAATTGCAAGGATGTGTTTAAAATGCTAGATTGCCTACTCAACTTGGGTATTAATGAGGCTTGTCACTATTCCGGCCCCAGGTTATGTTCAGTAGGTAAGCTGTTAGGCAATACCTATTTTGGACATTCTTACCGTCTTTTCCACTCATCCTTATTAGCTATGAAGTCACTTATTACCTAAGATATAATGGTTGTGGGTTTGAATATACTATTTTCATCCGTTAAACCTTTTTGATTACATGATGGAACTTTGTTTTTACCCTCGTTGTTTGTTTATAGCCTTTTAGGCCTATGGCTCTACGGAACGATTCCAAAACTATATTCTTTTGGCAGCTAAGATCGGGTCTAGTCTTTATCTTTTGACTTCACCTTGAGAATGTGGATTGATGGGTTATACTTTAGATTTCAATCACGTAATCTACGGGATTATATGATTGAAATCCTAATACTCTCAACTCTTGTGTCTAATCATTTAAATTTCATAGTCTTGCGTATTTGGTTGTCAAACTTTTGTAGTTTTAGAGGTATCTTCATAACTAAAACTTATGGTTTTCTTCTTAGTTGATATGTTGAAAATTATATCTTGTTTCAAAAGGTTGTTAGAGGTTAGAGCTTTGATCCATTTCCTGAAATAGAATGTTTCCCTTCATGGTATTGTTAGCTAGTAGCTTATTGTTGCTATGTATAGTCTTATCTTGCTCAGTTCTCACGAAGTAACTCAGGTTATTAATTGTTGCAGATGGCTTACGTGGTTAGATAATATAAAGACTTGTAGATTATTGCATCAATCTTGGTTATGATGTTCCTTTGTATGAATGTGTATTATGTTATAAAATTTGGAAAGGGCCTTTGGACATTTTAGAAGAAGGGTCAGTGCCTAGTAAACGTATTGTAGAGTATTGTTGTTGTAACTGTTGAAACTTTGGCTTGTTTGGTTATCATGTGAAAGATGAAATTTGATTACCGCTTGGTTATGGGATATTCTAGTGAATTTTAACCCTTAGTATAGTAGTGGGGCATGTCCCATGTTATTACTCTCTTGCTCCCTAATCATGGTTCAATAGAGATGGTATGTCCCTTTGATTTGTGCATCATGTTGGAATGAATTGATATAACCTTGTTTTGTTTCCACAAACGAGTACTGTTAAACTTTGCTCTTGAGTTAAAATGTTGAGTTGTAAATCCTCCTAAGGCTTAGTAGCAATGAGTTTGTAAGTACTATGAAGTGAGCTGGATAGTCCTTATTAAAATTAAACTAATAAACATTATCCTTTTATGGTGAAATCTTAAATGACCTCATGGTGAAAGCAATGGTTAGATTTTAGAAGATGATAGGATTTAATAAGTAGGAGGGAAATCGATTAATTAAACCTTAAATCTCTCTCTATCGTTTGGAATGTTTTCCTTTGTCAAACTTAATTAAGTAAAGTCTAGATGGAACATTTAACCAATCCTGATAAACCCTTAACCTCAATAAAAGATGAATAGTAAACCATGTGACCCTGAAGCTAAATTCTATTGTCCTATTCTGTTAACCCATGCCTTAATTCATGGTGATATTTCTTAAGCAAGGTCAAAATTTGATCCTTAAACAAGAAGGTTATTGTTATGAACCCTAAGTGGTACTTCCCTCAATCGGAACTTACGCCTTCACCTGTGCAACAGAGGTGTGGAACATGTGTTAGTGGCTTAAATAATATTAATTAACCTTGTAAGAAATGGAAAATGTTCTAAAATCAAATGAATAAGAAAGATTTGGACATCAAATTGATGATCCCAATTTAGAAAGCTTGGCCTTAAGCTATTTAGTCAATTGTTGAAAAGAAAGAAGTTCTCCCTTGTGAAAAGAATTGTGTGAATCATTACATGAAATTTTATAAGAACGTCAGTTAAGAATTAAGAGACACTTTAGTAAACAAGAAAATTTAACAAGAAATTCCTCATGGGATGCCCTAGCTGTGAGTGTGTCATGTGGATTGGACTTCCATGTTGTCTTGTCAAAAGAAGAGTACATTGTCCTTGATAGGTGTGAATGTTTCCGTGCTGATCTTGTGGTCTCCCCCGTAACAAGTGGTTCCTAGTGTTGGTTGTAACCTTGTGACGACATGTTGTGTCCTGTTGTGCCAAAGCAAGTCAAAAAAAAAAAGTTATCCTGTATTTCACTGTGTTGTCCTTATGTTGGTATTTTTTTTGGTCACTACAGGAGGAAAATTATATAAGCCAAGATTGAGTATTATCTTTGTTGTAAATCATATTTCATTGTTGTCTTTGAAACCCCTGAAGATAGGGATTTGATTTTTGACCAGTATTGGGTTTGGGGTGAACACGGGCGCATGTTCAAGCTATGGTATCCATCTTTTGAACCTCTAAAGACTCCTTTGATATGTACGTAGTATGGGTTTGATTGTCCGGACTCCCACTTTACAACTTTGGAACAAATCATGCTTGATTGCTATAGGTGATACTCTAGGCTTCTTTGTGAAAGTTAATGATAAGACCTCTATCCAGAAACATACTACTTATGCTAGAATCCTTGTATATCTTGATGCCTCCCAAGCCTTACCAATAGAAATTAATCTACAAATTGGTGAAAGACTATGGGTGCAGAGGTTAGATTATGAGGGTCTTGCTTTCAGATGTCGACAATGCTATCAAACTGGTCATCTTTTAGAAGACTGTGAGCATTCCATACTCAAGATCAAACCGGTGTGGTGGAAGGACTCTCTCCCAGAACATCTAACGATCAATCCCTATGTAAACATGGTTGTGGATTCTTTTAGCCCATCTCAAGTAGGAACACCTACCATGGAATGTCTTACGAACATTACAGAGAATAAACCTCAAGATTCCTCTTTTCAGGGTGATGTTTCAGAGATGGCTTGTGCCTCGTTGCGCCTTATTGAGGGTCACAATCGTATTAATACACTTGAAGTTTTTCTTCCAATATTAGGGGAAGAAGGAAACAAGGATTGGATGGTGGTGGATAGGAAAAAGAAAGGATATGCCAAATCTAAAGCCCCCATCTCTTGGACAAGGAATGAGTCTTTTCATGTTGTTGTGATCTTATTGTTTTATCTGGGTTGGAGGCCTACTATTTCTAGTTTGTTTTCTTGTTCAGCTCTAGCTACTGGCTAGCTGTGGGTTAGCTATGGGCATGATGTTTCTCTGTTTGTTTATGTTGGGCAGTTCAACTGCTTTTGTCTTGGAGCTTCATCACTTTTTCTAGTTTAGACCCTCCTTCCCATGCTCTTTATTGCTATATTTGGGTACATTGTAAAGGGGTATGGTCCCCTTAAAAACAATATTTACCAATAACAAAAAAACTAATTAATGATAAATCCCTTCCTAAAATAGTAAATAGTCTATTAGTTTGTTGACTAGTCAACCTTGCAAACACATGTGATAGATAGACTCTTCTTGTGAGAAAAATATTTTGTGAGGAGTGAGAGAATCGCGGTATTAAAATCATAGGACACATTATATTTACCAATCAAGTGTGCATATGTACACCATGCATCATAGTATTGGATCATGAAGAGTGTCTTTGGCAATAAATTACATAACATTTTTTTTTGTATTTTACCATAATTTGTCATAGTCATGATGTGGCACCTAAATAAAGCCATAAATTGAAATCAACTCAATTACATTACAACTCAATATTTGTGGTGATAATCACAACCAAAATACTTAGTAGCAATTGCTATGACTTTAATAGTTGTGACATTGTCACAACTTCAACAATTATAGTATTATTTCGAGTCAAAATTGTAATAATTAAATATTGTATACGTTATTTTTTTAGAATTGGTAAAAGGAGGGTTTTGTTAGGGGCCCACCTTGTTACAATCAAGGATCTTCAATCTAGATATAGCCATAAACATTTCAAGGAACAAAACAACACCAATAATAAAATTAGACGATGCAAACAACACGAAACCGACCCAATATCAAACAAAACTAGTCCAAGTGTAGTCTAAAACCAAATAAAAACCAAACATAGACCTTGACCAAAACACAAATGAAAAAAGGAACACTAAAGAAGAATAGTGGTTTTTTTGTTATTTTTTTTGTTATGGCCCACTTTCAAATCCTTCATATCATCCTCAACTAGAAGAAGAACTTCAAAAGACTTTATTAGCAAATATGTATGATAATTCAGAGGTGCATTTTCCTTTTCCACTTCAGATAGTGATTTTGAAGGCACCACAGGTTCTATAATTGGAGTTTTCTATTACAAAATCCTCCAAATAAGAATTAGAATTAGGAGCAGTTTCTATCTTTTCATTAATCATAGTATGACATGGAAGGGAATCTTTCCCACCAAGTAGATCTTGCATGCTTTCACTTCACGAGATAGTAGTCCATAACAATATGTCCTAATGCAAATAAATTTCTACATTTGAAGGGAAACCCTTCAATCCAGTGACTGATTCCAAGTTTAGTCTTGGAATTTAAGGTCAATATTAGCTGAAAGTTCTTTTGAAGTGTCTAGTTCAACAAGAATCTAGGAATAAGTTGTGTGCATATAGAAAGACGTATCGATATCAACGTTGATTTAATTGTAGACACCAAATAATCACAATCCCATTCTCACACGAATAAACAGATAAATAATACTGTCTGCACATACCATTTAATCCATTCAATTACTTAAACTCATCGTCACATTATTTAGACAACATCCCTAAACCTAGGTCATTGCCCCCATTCCCCTTCAATTAATTAACTTATCTCATAGGTCACATTACCCTTCCCGTAGTTAATTAATTAGTTAATCCACTCCATCCTCACTTCTCACCATGAGAACTCCTCCTAACTCACTAATTGTAACTAGTATAAATAAGAAACTTTCTAAAAATATTTCCCTAACCACCTCTAAGTTATCCCCATAACAAATTCTCACTTCTGATTAGTTAGGACTAGATTGAGTTAGGGTATCTTCTAATTTATCCTTCATCTATCCTAGCTACTTTTATCCACCTCTAAACCTTCACACTCGAGATCTCTAGTTACCATGCCATAATCCCTTTAAATCCCTAGCCACCTAGAATCAAAATATTAATTTTATCCCCTCGAATCCCACCCAAGCTCTAACTTCCCGAAAACACTGGTGATTCCCTCGAACGTTGATGATCTATAAATACCAATTCTTTGGCCTATTTTCAGGACCATTCACGACCATCCTAGAAGAACAATAATAATTATCAAGCATTTAGAAGTGTTTCCATGTCTACATCAATGTCATTTTGTATCTAGCACATCCTTTAAGAATTTTGGGAGTTGTTTGAGGGTTCTTTCATCGTCCAAACACATTCATACTCAGCTAGGTATCATCCATCATCATCCAAAGGCCCATTACTATATTTTCACCTCTTTTTTAATCCAAAAACAAGAATAGAAGATCATCATTTACATCCCGTTTGTATTTACTAGATTGTAGTTTCATTTTAGATGATCGAATTATTTATTTTAACAGTCTATTAATATTTCTTAGAATCACTTGCGATTAGCCTAATCACCTACTATTTTTTGTTTGATTTCTACTTAGTTATCAATTTTCATTAAAAGTTATTATTAATTACTTTATGATTTTTGTTACTAGTCCTTGTGCCAAGAATGGATCTTGTAGATGGCCAAAGGATGAATTAATCATCCCATCACCAACATCAATTCACTTCTGATCATCCAACACCCTTTGCACTGCGAGAAATATGATGTATTAAATGACTTGGAACTATGTGTCATTCGCGAAGCACCTCTTGAAAGACTGGAAACCATATTTTCATCCACCCAAAAACTCCGAGAGGCCACTGAATAATTTTGGGAGGCCTATTACGAAGTCCAATGCATATAATAAAACCTTTCCTGCTTCGAATAAAACCATGAAGTGGTATTTGACATCCCTGAGAACACCCATACTACATACGAGTTAGAGATTGAGAGTGATATTAGCCTTCTGGACTCTGATTTTGACATTTCCTGCCAGTATGATACCGAGGAGGAGCTATCTGAATTCTTCATCAAAGAATACATGGAAGAACCTGAGTCATACTTTACTTAGGATGATGATTTAGCCTGTTGAGTGGGCTCTAACTTTTCTTAAAATCTAGATATTGACCTAAATTCTGATTTCGGGTTCAATACATATTTCCTTTCATACCATTATCACTATTAGTTGATATATGTAATAAACTAAATATGTGATAAACATTTTATTAAAATTTCCATCTGTCTTTGCATTGTGTCACATTTTCATGAGTAAAACTTGAATGTCTTAAAAGTGGGTTGACATCCAAGTAAGGGCGTCTTTTGGCTTATGGGAATTGGCCTTTACTAGGCAGCCCGCCTATTTTATTAATAATTCAATCTTGTGCAGTGTTTGTGATCGCAGATTTGGTCACATGACAAGAGCTTAACCCATATTTCCATGAGGTGCAAATAAACACCCATCAACATCATCCACTGGTATCTTAGAAACCCCTCCATATTCGAAGTTGATCCAATGTTACCACTCTGAAATATCAAACCAATTTTGAAGGTGGAATTGTCATCAACATTCTGGGATGCCTGGTGGAACCTCTTGTCCCTTATTCTTCAATTTCATTTTATCATTAAAATATTCACTATTTTCACTGTCTGATAATCGCGTGTGATTAGCCTCATTGTCTGTGTTTGGGCCAATCACATGTGTTTTCTCTATTTATTTTTCTTATAACCTCATAGTATTCTTCATTCTTTCTTTTTTCTATTTCTTCTAACCTATTTACATAATACTATTTATTAGAAGCTTGTTTACTAGATTTTTTGATTATGCGCTTTGGAAAAATTCCTAAAATATAAATAAAAGGAGTTCTCTCACGGTAAATCGTAAAAAATTTCATTTTATTTTTGATTTTGCATTCTTATTTGTATGTCTTCATCAAAATCAACATTTTGTTTTGGTTCTTAAAATAAACCATTTGGATCCTTTTTGCTCCACATAGACTAATTAGGAGGAAAATCTATTGCATTCACTATCCTCCCCCACACACAACCAAATCACTTCAGAATAAAAAATGCATTCAAACAACTCCCACCCAGGTGAAACTAACTGGTATTTCATCACCCAACAAGGAATTTGACTTAGTGTTCTGGCCAAGTATAATGTCCTGTCTGTCAATATATATTGGCTCACAACCCGACTCCCTTATTGTACCAGGACCGTGAAGTGAGGGGGTAGGCCCAAACATACATGCTCATATAGGCAACAGTACAAAGTTGGGCCTCACATACCCATATCGAGGAATCCAACCTTAAACATTCCTTAAACCAACCTTAGATTGCCACTTCCTAGGACATTCGTTAACCATCTTATACATTTCACTATTTTATAATTAATCAAGATAAAAATGAAAAACAACATCTTGGTTGTTTTTTCTTGTTGTTTATAAATCAACCCATGTTTTTGTTTTTCATTTCTCAGGTGATTGTGTGTTTGTTTAACATGGTACTTACTAGAAAACAAGCTCATGATCAAGCTTTTGAAAACATGTCCACTTACCACCTACATTTCAGAAACATGCTCCATTTTATAGTACATCATTTCCAGCAGCACTTTCTACACCCACACAACAAAAAATACCATATTATCAAACAATTACATCCACTCCCCTTTCCAACACCCAACAAATTTGTAATGTATCAGGGGCCAACTATAGTGCAGAAATGGGACAAATATTTCATTCCCCACATCAATACCATAATCAAATTCTTCACACACCTAGACTCAAAGAAACAGAACACCCCATTTTTCCTAGTTCTCAATCAAGAGTGCCCAAACCTCCTTTCTATGACAGGGAAAACCTTATTTTTGAAGAAATGATAGACTGAAACCCTATTTCCCTCAGCACTTATATAACATCTAGAAATGTTCAAATGCAACCAGTTACACCCCAATCTAGTCCATACACCTACAATCCTTCGTCTTTCATTGCATGTCTCATTGATCAAAATAAATAATCGGTCATTCAACATTTATATCCATATATTTCAACAAATCAATCCGAAACATCAAATATTGACATCCCTATTCCTATTGACCAATTTGAAACATCTAATGCTCCATCATCTACTAGTAAACCTGAGATATTTGATGTATCTTTAGTCCCTATTTATGATCTTCATATGATCTCATCACAAAATACATCTGCTCAGAAACCTACATCATCAACAAGTCCTTCAGCAGGTTTCACACCTCCCCTAAGCAATATTCTAAATTCCTCATCCAATTTTTTGATCTCTTCACAAGTACAAACTCCTCTATCAACTTTTGCATCCTTTTCTACCACCGTATCTTCACAATCAATTATAAATCCCATTCAAAATATCATCATGTTTATTCCTACAAATACACCACTAGTCAATACTAGTACTGTTATTACTAGTACTCACCCTATTTCATAGTACATACCACACCCATCACAACCATTGATCTCCATGCCGCAATCTAAACCTCTTCAAAACATTCCACAATACAATATTCCACAACACAAAATTTCACAACAGAGTATCCCTAAACAAGACCCATCCTCTACTGCCTCTACCATATCCTTCCAACAGTCACTCACATATTCACAACCATTTACTTATGCATCCATGCCATTGTAATCCCAATACAGACAAACCTTGCAACCTTTAACCTCCCAAAAAAGTTTTCCATCTCAAAAAAACATCCCTCATTAATAACATATACCACAACAAAACATCCCACAGTACTACATTCGTTAATGATACATGCCTCAACAAAACATTCTACAGTCCAATGTCTCGCAACCAAATATCCCTTATTAATAGAATGTCTCTTACCAATAGAACATTTCTCAACAGAACGTTCCCCAAAAAAAAACTCCCTAAAAACAAAGCATTCCACAGCAATATCAGGCATACTCACAACCTATCCTGTCTCTATTCCTACATGGTTCGTCCTTTCAGCAACAAACTCAACCAAATCCTCTTCAAGAACTTTTGAACCACATATCTTATCTTGAAGTGGCTTCATCTTCATCCAAGAGTGTGCTCTCCTATGATAAAAGTGTAATGATCCCATCCACCCTTTAGTATCATATAAATCCTATCCACCTCATTGGGAACTTCCAAATTTCATCAATTTTTATGGTAAGGAAGATTCCCAACAAAAAATATGTACCTTCCATCACGCATGTTATTGAAAATCTCATGATCAAGACCTCATAATGTTGACCTTCCCCATGTTTGTTTTCGGTCTTGCCTTGGATTGGTACAATAAGATTCTAAAACATTCTTTATTCTCCTTTACACAACTTTATCATTTCTTCTTAGAACTTTTTTCCATAAAAATAGCCCACAAAGTCACCATCAATGACCTATATGCCATCAAAAAATTCAAAGAAGAGTCTATTTCTATAAATAAACTATCCTTTTCATTACCAAAAATATAACCAATCAAATTATTATGCCATGCACATGCAAAACATATCGCATCCACATTACAAATTCAATCATTTCAAACTTTTGATGAGGCTTTCACCATGGCCCATAATTTGGAAATGTGAGCTCTAGAAGATGGTTGGGTTAAGCTTTGTCCTAAGAAACCAAAAGTTGAGCTCCCATATAAGTCAAAATAAAACCTCGATAAGTTTAAAACATCCACTAACGTCGTCATAGTTAAATCCAATCCCAAATAAAAACCTACTACCGAGCGCCCCTGTAAATAGAGTAGCTATACACATATAGGAGAGACTTAAAGTTTAGTCTTTGAAAAACTGCTCACCGCCAATATCATATCTCTATGACATATTCGTCCCATTGACACATCAGTATCTAAACCCATTTTCTACCAAGATAATGACTATTGCACACAACATAGGGTTAATGGACATGACATTGAAATATGTTGCATGTTCCAGAATGTACTTGAATATTTTATTGACAAAGGTGAACTCTACTTAAAAAATCCAAATGCACCCCCAAATCAAAATATCAACGTATTTAACAAACCCTTTCCGAACCATTCCCCATCTTCTAATCAACCACAAACAAATGTTTTGCTCACTATAAATCAAATAAAAAAGTTAGATTCTATCGCTGAACCCACCTCAGTGCCAATTCAATCAAAACTTGTAGAACGAACACTAATATCTAATGAACTTAAAAATGCAACTATTGAATCCTCACCTACCAAAAATATCATTGGAGCTATCTCTAAGGCCACGTCATATGGTATTACTGATTCAATACCCTTCTATGCCTTCAAAAGCTACGATTAAACCCACATCCAATAAACAACCCAAAACCCTGTTGATCTTGGATAAATCCAACTTTATTGCATCTTCATCAACCATACCCAGTTCATCGAAAACCACAAAAGGACCTCATAAATAGGGCATTGTTCAAGTTTTCAAAATCCCTCAATGTATCCTTCCAGAAGAAAACCCTTTTCATAGACCTCATTCCCTTATACTTTTAGGGGAAAAACCTATCTATTGACCCCCTACATTAAGCTCATATCTTACACCTATGGTACAGTCCAACTATTTTACACCCACCACTTCACCATAAACATCTATACTAGGTCCTCACCCTTTACCTATTTCTTAGCCTAACTATCCACCCTTACCGGGCCCTCGTCCTGTATCCATTTTGGGATCGAAAAAACCACCACAATAAAAAAATAGGAAACCTCTAATTAAGCCATCTATCTCACTTCCTCCCAAGTGGAATATAGATGCAACCTTGTCCTCGTCCACATTTGCACCAAAAGGGAATTACGCCACAACATTAGATGACCTATTACAGTGATAACTTATTACAATACCACCTCCTAAGCCATAAGATCATCACAGATGGAAAAATACGTGGTATGAATTCAATGTTTTCTAGATTATCATAGAATACGAGGCCATTCCATAGAGGATTGTCGAGAGTTTCACTTAACAATTTAAGAAATTGGTAGTCCACCCATCCTTCTTAAACAAATGCAACATGAACATCGTTATCATTAAAACTTGAAAAATCCATCCTTGAAACATCTGCTCAACGAGTCAACGTCGTAAACATCACTACCCATTAACAAAATTAGGACAAAGAACCATCTGATTCCAAGAAAGGTAATACTTTCATTGTTATACCCCCACCTCCTAAATTATCAGCCTCATCTAATAAACCTAAGGTATCTATTACCTTAGCTCCCAAAGTGTCTAACCAAAAACCATCACCTGCAACAAAAATTTCAATACAAGAAGAAACACCCCTTTCACAACATTCTAGAAGGTTATTATCAAGAAAATACACCAATCCTCTGTGACGATGTCACTTTATGAACTAATCCAAACATCATCATTCCACAAACATGCTATGTTAGAAGCCCTTGAATCCATCACCATGTCAGCCAATGATCTATTTCCCTTCACAAACTTTGTAGGTGTGCTCAAAGCATTTGCCTCTATATCATTTAAACCATCTGAAATTCCCTCTCTTAAACCAAAGGACCATGACCTTCCACTCTTCATCACCACTCAGATTCATGACATCTCTATCAAGAGAGTCATGATTGATAGTGGTGCCGCCATCGATATCATATCATCCCTTGCTTTTGAAAAAATTAAATTACCCAACACTGTTATCACTAAAAATATGGTCCTATTATGATCCTTCAATGGCACTATCACACCCACTTTAGTCATTGTCATCATGTTGATCAAATAAGCTCACACTTATTTTTAGGTCAACTAACACCATTTTCCACCTTTTGTGCTTCAATATGAATTTTTACATAATTTAAGCACTTAATGTCCCCTAAGAGCATTCCCATCAGATAAGAAATTTCTTCCCCTTTCCATAAATATAAAGAAGTCCTTCTAACTCCTTGTATTTTTCAAGTTACGGGCCCACGGGCCTGGGAAGGATTTTTTGCTAAAAGCAGGCCGACGGGCCTGGGGAAGATTTTTTGCCAATGGGAAAATTGTGGACTGGTGGGGTGGTAGGAGATATTTTTGGAATTTTTGCACTTTTTTACAAAAGGCACAAGTATAATTGTAGGCTCGAGAAGGATTTCTTGTAAAGTGGAAAATGCGGGCTGGCAAGCGCATGTCTTTTTCGCCAAAAGTGAAAACGTGGGTCTGCGGGGTCACGAAGGAAATTTTTCCCAAGTATAAATTTAGGTTGACAGGTTTATGGGGAACTTTGGAACTTTTACACATTTTCACAAAATAGCGTAGTTTTCAAGTGTGGGCCCGTGATCCCACGGGATATCATCGGCCATTAAAAAGTCATAGAACCACGTAGGATTTCACGTGCCTCATCAATTCAACTCCAATGATAGAACCCAAAATGGAAACTCCAAACAAGCGCAGGCTCGCAACGTGTTCATAGTCAAAAAAGGGAATAGAGTAAGTCCAAATCAGCTAAGTATAAAAGATCCAATGGACGGCGCCATGTGTCACATCAACGCAAATTCCAAGCATGACCCAAACTAGAGACTCAGACAAGTTCTGGCCCTCCACATGTATACAGCCTGAAAAGGCAGAATCGGCCATTGAAAACCATTAGCAAAGGTAGACAAGCAGAAGGAGCCACATGTCAACACGATGCAAATTCAAAAGTAAAATTTGGAGTGGGTTCCCAAAGGTGCGTTGAGCCTCCATTTGTCTTGGGTTACAAATAAATCCTTCACGAAAGAAAGGGACTTAGCCGAAACACAAAGATACTGAAAAAAACGGAGGAATTAGCCACGTGTCTCTTTGCCAGAATTTCAAAGGTGAGGCCCAAAAGGAAATCCCCAAACATGCACCAACGTGCCACGTGGTTAGGGTCCGAAATAGTAAGGTCAGTCATTGAAAAGTCCAAAAGCCTACAGAGGCCTCCACATGTCTCGGTTCGGGCACAATGTCTCTGCCAATGGGAAGGACTTAGACAAAATAAAAAACAACACAGAGGAACCTGCAAAAGCTGCCACATGTCAATCTGATGCAATTTCAAGAATGAAAGCAAGGGGCTGAATCTTCACGATGCACGAGGCTGCCAAGTGGACCCTGTATCGACAGACTCTTTTAAATATTGTGAGCTTTGTCCCTGATCTTTAGACAACCATATCCTTCAACTGGAAGCTTGGTTTTGAGCGGGAAAGGAATTTTTGAAAATCTCTCAGCACTGGCTTCTCACCTACCTCTATTAACATTTTCGGCCCACCATTTTTGAGTCTTTCAAGTCTCCCACCTACTGCCATGATGAATAATGGGCAATTTTCTTATCCAGTAAGGGACAATGATGGGGGCATGGGTTTTGCAGCGAGACTCTTCATTTTGGTAGGTTGATTCAATGTGCTTCTAAGGGTGGTTAGAGTGGAGTTCGAATTCTTCCCTCTCTCTCCTATTCTTCCTATCTATTGTAAAAGAGGGGAATTTTCAAAAGGTTGGTCATTGGTTCTCTCCTGCCCCCCTCTCTCTTTCTTCCTTAGGGTAGAATGTGAAGTCTAATCCTCTTCTCATGGCTCTGTAATGGAATTTTCTTGCCCCTTGCCTACTAATGATGTACTGTGTGAAATTTTGGAGCAATAAAATATGTTTCGTGATGCTTTTGTCCATCCTTTTTTTATTTTGTTGTCTCTTCTTACCTCTCGTCATCACAAGGTATACTGTGCATACTCTAATGTTTATTGCAGAATCGGGGAGCTATGTTTAAGGGGTTTTGAAGTAGTTTTCCATGTGAACTTCATCTTTGGTCTGTGGTGCATCTTGTCCACCCTCTCCTTTGCTCACCTCTCTCCACTTCAGGAAGTTTAGATTTTTGATCAACCACTTCCATTTATGGTGTATCACCGCTTAGTGTAGGCTCTATTGCACCCTCTCTCTCTCCCTGTCCCCTTGGAATGGTTAGATTAGGTTCGATTAGTTGTTCCTGCACTCAAGTAGCTTATGGCAGGTAGATTAGGAAGTAGGAACAAACCTTCTCAAGAGGGTCATCTCAAGTTTTTCAAGTCTCACAGGTTGAGAGATGGTCCCATGTTGTGCAATCACAATAAATGCCCCATTTCACACTGAGGAAATTAGGGGGTGCTGTGATTTTGCACCAATAATTTTGGCACGCCGGTGGGACATTGAGGTTAGAATTCTCTCATCTTTTTGAGGTGTCTCATTTTCAACAACAAATCTTAAGCCACTGTGCGACCACCTAATAGTTTTGGCATGCCCAGTGGAACACTGAGGTTAGATTTCTCTCATCTTTCCGAGGTGTCTTATTATCAACAACAGATATTAATCCACCATGTGACCATCTAACATTTTTGGCATGCTCGGTGGGACAGGTCTGAAGCACCTTACCACTTTATCTTAGTAGGTTGGTGCATTCCCATTAATATTTAGCCTTTTGAGGCACATGTAAACACATCTGGCAATTCCATCTAGCCAACAACCCATCCTATGAGTTACAGACCTTCTGCCATTCATTTTCATCCATTATTCTTTCCATATATTTCATTTTCTCCCATTCCATGAAGTTGTGCAATCATGACTTCATTCCCCTCATGGAATTCACACCTACACCAGTGCAGTCTTACTCCAATGTATTTCCTAACTCCTCCAGATTAGCATATGATCAGATCCAGAACCATTATTCTTACCCATATGAGTAGGGTCAAAACTAGTTTGGCCATGGAGCTTATCAAGAACAAGGGGACGCATACAATGATAACAACTACATGGAGGATGTTGATTTACAAGAGGATATGTTATCACCAAATCACAGCACCCCTAGAGATATACTTGAACTCACAGTGTGATTGGATAACATGGGTACTATCTCCAAGTTGTGGGACTTGCTACTTGAGATAGACCTCCAGAGAAAGCTGGTTCTTGCTCCTACTTGAGATAAACTACCTGCCACAATCTACTCTAATGCAGGATAAGCTAACTGTTCTAATCTAAATTTCCAAGGGACCAGGGAGAGAGAATGCATAAAATGAAAGCCTACACTAAAGCGGTGATACACCAGAAAATGAGGGTGTGAGAGTAGTCTCCAAATGTGTGAAATATAGAGGGAAAGTGCACACTAGAAGAGGTGATGACAGTTCACCATAATCTAGCAAAATACATTCACAACAATATTCCAAGCATACACAATGTTAATGAATCCCTACAAGAACATAATAATAGACACAATATTCTTGTAGAAAGATAAAAGGGGCAAGAAGAATGCAAGAAAACACAGCAGGGGAAGATACATCCACAAACTTGTATTTTATTTCTTCTTGGTATGCACAGTTCAGTCTATTACAAGATAAGGGCCTGGATCACCATGCAAGGAGTCCACTACAAGGGCCTGCAACACACTGGCTTCACAAAGCAATTTTGGCAGAACTTTGCTACCCAAAAACTCTCGTTTTTACAATGAGCCCAACACTCCAATTTATAGAAAAAATGAGAAGGAGAAGAGAAGGAAAAATGGAAATCCTAAAATCTGTCCTTCAACCACCTATAAGAGGCATTAAATTTAGTGGAATGATTATAAATTACTTGCAAAAGGCTCCCCATACTGTCCCATGTACTGCAGCAGAGAAAGAATGATGGCCATGCCTCTTAATTGCACTCCCAGCTACCAAATAAAACACTGTTCTGAACTCGGCCACGTTTTCTTAAAAAAATCAATCAATTTCTAATCAAAACTATAATTTCTTGATTTATGTACATCTTCCTCGGAACCACGATTCCAACGGCACCAATTTTGTGGGATTTCGTTGAGAAATGTAAAAGTTATGGCCTTCTGAGTGCGGGTAGCTATTTTGGACCTGGCAGGCATTTTCTGTCATTTGACGGGAATGAGCATTGACTAACTGGAGGCGAATATGTTTCTTTTATTTAAATATATCTACCCTCATGAAAATTAATAAATCTAGTTCTTTTGGCGTAGAGGTCGTCGTGCTCATTCCAGAAAGTCCAATTTTGTGAAAATCGGAGCTCGGAGTCAAAAGTTATGGCCGTTTGAAGTTTCTCAGGTCAAACGTTGACATTTCTACTCTGCCTTCGGCCGCTTTGGCTTTTCACGTCCCATGCGTCCCTCTGTCCCACTTGGCACAGTGCTGAAATTTCCCATTTCGGCCGAACCGGCCGGTTCGCGTACTCGCGGCCCAGATGTCCCATTTGCTTGCAGACCATCTGGGACAAATTTTCCTGATTCACCTGGTTCGGCCGGTTCACGTACTTTTGTCCCACGCGTCCTAGACTGAAAGTTCTCATTTCGGCCGATCCGGCCAGTTCGCGTACTTCACGTACCTTCGGCCCAACTGTTTCGGGTTGCCTTGACTCATTTCGGCTGATCCGGGCGGTTCGCGTACTAATTGCCCAGATGTCCCAGACTACCTATTTCAACACTTAGTCAATTTTTTCCATTTTTCGGCCAGTTCAGATTTCGGCGTCCCACACGTCCCTTTGGCCCGGATGTCCCAGATGCTGCGCAGACCGCCTAACGGCCTTTCGGCCGGTTCGCGCCCTTTTGTCCCAACTGTCCCGATTGTTGCGAGGACTAGGACTTAGCCATTTTTCATGATTTTTTTTTTTTCCTGGCCCGAGCCTGTTTTTGCAATTTTTCTTACCTTTCCTCAGAACTTGCTCTCTTCTACTTGGACAGGAGAGTTAGAAAAATATGAGGGGACCCTAGAAACATGAAATTTTGGCCCTGACTCAATCTATTTGCCCAGGACGTGAGAATTTGATGCATGTTATCAAAATTACCTTGAGGGGTGAATTTTGGATAACAGGATATTCAAAAATTGGAGGCACACATGGTGCATTCAAGGGATACAACACAGATTAAAGCATTTAGAATTGGCTATAGGGCACCTTGTCCATGGGCCAACCCTATGCCAAGACATTACAACCCTCATGAGAAGATTGACTTCATGGTTGAAATGTTGCCTCACCTTTTACAGTGGATTGAGGATATTGAGGCATATGAGCAAAGTGCGAGACAACCTTGTCAATGGGTAAGTTAGTCACCAGATCCTTGTCCTTCATTTTCATTTTCTCAAAATCTATCATCGCAGCAATGTCATGAGTCTAGCTTCCCATCTGCTGCCCCTAGTGTTGAATCCCCTTCTCCATCCCCTAGCCTTCCATCTCACCTCAATTCTTCTTCCCTTTTCCCTTCCAGATTCAAGTCCCCTCTACCTAGTTGTACCATAAATGAACAGACCCCTACCAATGCCCATTCCCCAACCAACATCATCATGTTTGACGACTGCAAGACAGTTGAAGAATGGCGTGACTCATGTGACTTCGACTGGGAAGAGGAAATCATGCATGCACTTGTTCCAGAGAAAAATCAGTTAACTCTAATGGGCACAGTTTTAGAGGAGACTAGTTTGCTTGTAGAGGAAAAACCATGCATGACACAGCTTTGTGCACCCCAACCTACAAGTGCTCCCCTTTAAAAGGAGAACAATACAATTCCAGAAGCTCCAAATGTGAAACAGACCACAGAAGAACCGTCAGTTCTTCCTCCTACTTTATCCCCTTTAAACAATAATGTTGAAGAAGAGTTTGACCTTTTAAACTTCATATTTGAGGAAGAGGGGCACCATGGTGAGCAAGTTGTAGATCAGGAGAACACTATGGAGGAGGTCGAGCACATGCAACAGGACAACAATGATGCAGACTGTCTATCAGACTTAGAGGATTGCTTTGATGGAGAGGACCCTGATAAGATCACATCATTTTCTCCTACATCATCCACCTTCCAAGCACATGAACCTATTTCCATGGAGGAGAACATTCAGGGAAAGAAGCCTACATCTCACAATGGTCCTCTGGAACCAAGGATGGAGGATCATGATATTCCATGTTCTTCTCAGGAGGAGGAAGGAAAAGAGCAAGAGGAAGTCATCGTCTCTTCCACACCATCCACCCAGAAAGGTTATCAAGAAGACTCCACTCTTGGAGTTGAAATTTAGAACCATGGGCACATCCATGGGATCAGGACATGCCCAATCAGGTACTTGGCTTCATTAGAGCCAAGGGAGAAACCAAAACCAGTCATGCACACTTCAAGGCATGAAGATGAGTATCAAAGTACCAAGGATCAGCTGCAATGCCTCTTCATATCCCATATGCCTCTTCAGTTTCAAATCATTTGCATGGCTGCCCTTTTTGAGAAAAGGAAGCTACTTCTCCCTGGTAGTTGTAGGATTTTTTTGAGTCCCATTTATCTCTGGTTAGCATAGTATAGGAGTAGGTTTGTTTTCAGCAAAATAAGTGCATTTACACACTCTGCATATCCCATTTGTGGTGTGTATGATTTCAATTTTTTATACATAGTGTGTTGTGGTGTTTTGTTGCTCACGCACAGTGCATTAGAAGTAGCATTTAGTGAGGTCAGCTCTAGTTCCAACAATTTCCAAGTTATTCAGGGATCACATTTTTAAAGTTTAGATTAGATTTGTGTTTACCAGGAAGACTCCATACCTAATGGATGCTTCAAGGTAACTGATTATTTCACCTAGCAGGCAGGTGATCCCCATGAGTCACCAAATTGTTAACCAAATAAGCTCACACTTATTTTTAGGTCAACTAACACCATTTTCCCCCTTTTGTGCTTCAATCTAATTTTTTACATATTTTAATCACTTAAGGTCCCCTAAAAGCATTCACATTAGATAGGAAATTTCTTCCCCTTTCTATAAATATAAAGAAGTCCTTCTAACTCCTCGTATTTTTCAAATTACAAACCGATGGACCTGGGAAGGATTTTTTGCCAAAAATGGGCCGGTCGGCCTGGTGAAGATTTTTTACCAATGGAAAAATTGCGGACTAGCGGGGCGGCGGGAGATATTTTGGCATTTTTGCACTTATTGAAAAAGGCAAAAGTATAATTGTGGGCCCATGGGCCTGAGAAGGATTTCTTATAAAGTGGAAAGTGCTAGCCAGCGGGGTCATGTATTTTTCGTCAAAAGGTTAAAAGAGGGTCTGCGTGATTGCAGAGGAAATTTTCCCAAGTATAAATTTGGGCCGACGGGTCTGCAGGGAACTTTGGAACTTTTACTCTTTTTAACAAAATGGCGCAGTTTTCAAGTGCGGGCCCGTGAGCCCGCGGGGTCTCATCGGTCGTTGAAAATTCACAAACTCATGGAGGGTGCCGTGTGCCTCATCGGTGAAACTCCAAGGATAGAACCCAAAATGGAGACCCCAACCAAGCATAGGCTCACCACATGGTCAAAGTAAAAAAAGGTGATAGAGCAAGCCCAAGTCGGTTAAGTATAAAAGAACTAGCAGATGGTACCATGTGTCTCATTAGCGCAAATTCAAAGGCATGACCCAAAGCAGAGACTCAAACAAGCATTGGCCCTCCACGTGTCCAGAGCCCGAAAAGGAAGAATCGGCCATCGAAAATTCTAAGCAGAGGTAGGCCAGCAGAAGGAGCCATGTGTCAGCACGACACAACTTCAAAAGTAAAATTTAGAGTGGGTTCCCAAAGGTGCACTGAGCCTCCATGTGTCCCGCGTTAGACATAAACCCTCCGCCAAACAAAGGGGCTTAGCCAAAACACAGAAAATAAACAAAGACACGGAAGTAGCCACATGTCTCTTTGGCGCAATTTTAAAGGCATGGCCCAAAAGATAATCCCCAAACATGTGTCAACCTGGCATGCGGTCAGGGTGTAAAAAGGTAAGGTTGGCCATTGAAAATGCCAAAATATTATAGAGGCCTCCATGTTTCTCAGGTCAGGCATAATGTCTTCGCCAACAGGAAGGACTTAGACAGCAAAAGAACACAGAGGAGCCTGTGAAAGCTGCTACATGTCAATCCAAAACAATTTAAAGAGTGAAAGGAAGGGGATGAATCTTCACGACGCATGAGGCTGCCATGTGGACCCTGTATGGATAGAATCTTTTAAATATTACGAGCCGCGACCCTGATCTTCAGACAGCCGTATCTTTCAACTAGGAGCTCGGTTTTGAGTGGGAAAGGATGTTTTGGAAAGCTCTCAGCACTGGCTTCTCACCTACCTCCATTAATGTTTTTAGACCACCATTTTCGAGGCTGTCAAGTATCCCACCTGCCACCATGATGAATAATGGGCCTCTTTCTTGTCCAGTAAGGGACACCGACGAGGGCATGGGTGTTGTAATGAAACTCTTCATTGTGGTAGGTTGATTAAATGCACTTCTAAGGGTGGTTAGAGTAGAGTTTGAATTCTTCCCTCCTATCTCTCTTATTCTTCCTATATATTGTAAAAGAGGGGAATTTTCAAAAGGTTGGTCATTGTTTCTCTCCTTCCCCTCTCTCTCTTTCTTCCTTAGGGTAGAATGTGGAGTCTAAGTCTCTTCTCATGGATCTATAATGGTATTTTTTTACCCCTTGCCCACTGATGATGTAATGTGTGATCTTTTAGAGCAATAAAATATGTTTCATGATGCTTTTGTCCGTCCTTTCTTATTTTTTGTCTCTTCTTGCCTCTCGTCATCACAAGGTATACTTTGCATACTCCTATGTTTATTACAGAATCTGGGAGCTGTGTTTAATGGGTTTTGAAGTAGTGTTCGTTGTGAACTTCATCTCTGGTATATGGTGCATCTTTTCCACCCTCTACTTTTCTCACCTCTCTCCACTTCTGTAACACCTGTTAAAACAACCCACTTGAGACCTAAGAACAACCTAGGAATAGTGAGAAAAATTATTGAATAATATATTTTATTAAAAGAATCTACAACCAAGGTTACAAGACAATAGTTTGGCACTGACAGGTTTTGGAACCATTCTAATCTACTACAATACACTTTAATTTTATTAACAATTATAAGAAGTCATAAGGTCAAAAAGGTTCAAATTTTAGGTTTAGAAGGTACAAAAAGGTTCAAAGGGTAATTCCTCACCACACCCATTCTATAACACAATTAAGGTTTGTAAATTGATTTTTCTCACACTTAACACATTCAAAATTTACCTAAATAACTCCCATTGGATAGGAAATTTCCTGATGCACCTTTCCATTGATATAAAAAATCCCTCCTAACTCCTCATATTTTTCAAGTTGATGGGCCGACGGGAAGGGAGGGGAAAAACTTGGGGTCCCCTCCTTACAATTTATAGAAAATTTTCCCCAAGGGCATTTAATTCATCTCATTATGGGCCTGTGGTCCCAGTAGGGAGGACCTCGTAGAAAAAGTTTGCATGAATCTGAGCTCCCTGAAAGGGCGAGTTGGTGGGCCATGGGGAGACTTTTGGAAAAAAATGTCAACACTTCACATGCGCCTTGGCGCATAAAAATTTTCATGCCACATTTTTTCATGTCCCCATTTTCACTTCTGCACCTGGGTCGTGAATGTCCACAAGGGACATGTGGCACTCCCTAAGGTCTAGCGGGCAAGAAAAAGCCCAGGGAAAAGTGGGGCGACGGGGGACAATTTGCAAATTCTCCCATGCGGGGACACGTGAAAATTGGGGAAAAGCGGGAAAAGTGGGGCTTTGCAAATGCTCGTGCTCCAGCTCCCACAGTCCATAAAGGACACAGGTGGCGTACTCCTAAGACAATGTAGGGAATGGTGGGGCGGGGGAGAGACAATTGATTTAACGCCTCAAAGGGCTAAGAGGGTACAAGGACCCGTGCCTCCATTGACACCTCGCAATGACACGTGGCAGCTCCAAATTGGTTGCGAGCAAGTGGGATGGTGGGGAAAACATGGAAAATTTTCCTAAAATTTTCCAAAGAACAAAGAGGAAAAAGGGACCCACTCTACTACCGATGCCTCATGACACCACGTGGCATCACATAATTGGTCGCGGGCCGGTGGGGAAAATTTGGAAATTTTTCCCAAATTTTTTACAAAGACGCTAAGTTAAAAGGATATCCATCCCACCACTGGCACCTCATGGTGCCACTTTGTAGCTTATGCTTAGATGTGGGCTGGCAGGGTGGCAGGGAAAATTTGAAAAAAAAATCTGAAAATTCTCCTAAGCTCTAAGGGAAAAATTTGGGCCAAGGGCCCGCCAAGGAATTTTTTCCCAAAATTTGATGCCAAGTGAATAAATATTTCAGAAGGCCATAACTTTTGATAGAGAGCCCAAGTTTAGACAAACAAGGAATTTATGGAAAGCTCTCGACACCATCTTTACTCAGAGATCATTAATTTTAGATTTTGATAAATTTTAAGGGGTCAAAATTAAGAAAAAGGCCTACAGGATTTTACAGTGCAAATTGGTGAATTTTAACTTGTAAGATTTATTCAATTTGATCTTCCTCCTCTCTCAACATGTCAAATAGACATGGAGGATTGTTCCTAAATGGATTTAAGGAAGGATTCAAGGTTCAATTTGTCTAATTGATTTTCAATTTGAACATTTACATTTTCTTGATAACAGAATGACTATAAATAGTTTGAGCCTGATTTTGCTAAGTTTTGACATATTTCCTTTAAGTGTTTTTGTCTATTTGATCTCTTTTAGGGCCTACTACTTCAATTCAATCATTTAATTTGTTATTTTATTATTGTAGGTTCAAACTGTTCATTTTTGGTTGAGATAATTTCCAGTTTGAAATTACAAATAACAAGGATCAAATTTTAATGGGTCTATTTTACACTTTCTTCTTCCAAGGATTTAGTATATGTTCCAATTCCAAGATAACATATTTGGTTTATTCAAAACAAACCATTAAAGGCCAAAATGCAATACTGATTTCAAATTTTTCACATTTCAAAGAGACAAAATATTGTATTTTTCTCACACACATTTCTTCCTTTCAAATAGAGATTTCAATACATTGATATGATCAGATTCAATACAAAAATGCAATTTGAGAAAAGCATTACATTCATTTATTGATTCCAAAAGACAACTTACAACTTCCTTCTTTAATTTCTTCCAAAATCATTTATTGTATACAGGGCAGACAATACATTTTCCCTTTCACGTGTTACACTTTACCACTTTTCAAACAGAGATTTCATAGAGTATGCTAAACACATGATTTCCAATGGAATAACATCATATGGACAAGACAAAACCATTTTCATTAATTCAAATCAACTCTTACATTTTCCTTTCCATTTGATTACAAAATACAGTATACCAAACACGTATCATTCTTTCACATTATTTCTAAATAGAATACAAAGTATAACTCTTTTACATTTCAAATTTCACATGCAAATCTATACAACATCTTTCCATTACAAATATTTACAAGATCATCCACTTCAAGTGAGAAGGTTACAATGAGATTTCATTTCACAAGGGACTATCAAACTATCTTTTCTCAGCTCTAGAACAACAACATGCATTCTTCTCATTCATCCAATTTGATCACAACAAGGAGTAGGGGAAAGGCAATGCTCTCTGCCCAACCAAGAAATCCAATGAAGAGGAGAATCCATCCTTCTTCTTTGGCCTCCAAGCCCCAACCACAATGCAATAAAAGGTGTTATCCAACTCATGGAAACAACAGGCTTCCACAAACATACAAGCAACATTTTCACAATAAAACACAGTCCAAAATAGAATGTAGTTTTACAACTACATTAACACATGAAAAACAATAATAAGGCTTCATCAAGAAAGCCAAAGGAGAAAGAACTATGGGGGATGCATCTTATGCCTCCCAAACAGGTAAATGGGTATCACCACCTTGAGTTACAAACTGCCAAAAATAGTATATCAAAACCCTAACATTCCTTATGCCTCCCCAAGTACCCCTTATTTCTCACATTTCCTTATGCCTCCCCAACCTCTTATGGCACCCCATAACAAGTAAAGAAATGCAAGATATTTCTTTATAAGGTGGAACTCCAAATCCCAACTCCCTCCACCCTTATACCTCCCTAAAACATACTTGTGCCTCCCACAAAATAGCCCCATAGTCTTCTCCTACACCATTCCTAGGCCATCTACCCAACAACCCATAAACATGCCAAAACATTCACACATGAACATTTACATATATAAAAGAAGAGCATTTCATGAGCCAAGCTCTTACCTCTCTATGATGGAGTTATTCCAAATTCAAAAACAACAAGCTCTATCCCAATGCAAGCAATCCAAAAACATCCAAGCACAAGCATGCAACAATCTTCCAAAACTCCTTCAAGCAAGAGCTCCCAAACAACTAAGAAAATTCACCCAAGAATCAAGTCTCCCAAGTGAAGCAACCCAAAACAAGACAAGGAATTTGTATTTTATAGAAGAGGGAAGAGAAGAGGATGAGGTGGATCCATGTAGGATGCCACATAACACATCCTCAACCCCAACCTCAAAATTCAACTTCATTCTCCAATGTATAATAAATAGGTGGGTGAATAATATGACAGTTTACTTATACACTCAAATCCAACCAACACCCCAAAGGACTGAAATTAAATCATGTAATAAAAAGTGAAATTAAAAACATACTATTTGTCTTCCCAAAATGCATTATAAAAGTCTAATTTTAACTCTCCAACCATAGGCAAGGTTGGTATGTAAATTTTAGAGGTGTGGGACAAGTTTAACTTGTCCCACAAGCCTCCAAAATCAGCCTCCAAGGACAAATTCGAATTTCCAAGAATGTGGAGTGTTTCACACTCAAAAGTTAACTTACACATCACTTACATATTACTTACACATTACTTAAACATTCTTACAACACTTTAAAACATGGCCAACAACTCTATTAATTACATTCTTATGACATCTTTTAATTAAATAACTAAACAATATGATTACTCACAATATTAACACCACATTAAATAAATAATGAAAGGGTAAGTGCACCACATAAAACACATGCAAAAATTGAACAAAAAGGGACCAAATAAAATAAAAACATAAAATCCCTTGGTCACATTTAAAGTTGATCCCCCCCATGGAAATCCCTAACACACACAACACACACAAACAAAACTAGTTGCCATGGTGACCTTGTTGAATTCATCTAGAATTCCAATGTGGTTGGTCTCCAATCCCCTGATGTTTGTTGTGATATTTTATCCTACAAAACACAAATACCTCCTTCGGCCTCGTGGCCATATCAAAACATCCAAAATAATATAAATATAATTCCCTAAATCATTTAGATATATGAATCACAAACAACATCAACACAATTTAACAATATCATTTATAGTTTTATCAACAACTATATCATCATCGAATAATTTTCCATTTCTAGGTCCACTCACAATATCCACATATCACAAGTCCGCACAACATCCATAATATAACCATGTCAAACAGTATATCATCATCAATATCCAAAATGTCTCTAATAATCATCATGCATCATAAATGAATTAAGTCAACAATAATCCATGATCTAACATCTAACATCATACTATAATAAGGTCCATAATCATGTCATAATATAATCCATAGTATCACAATTAGTATAAAAAAAGGTGTCAAAGGGAAGTGGGCACTACAACTTCAGGAAGTTTGGATTTGTGATCAACCACTTCCTTTTTTGGTGTATCACCACTTAGTGTAGGCTCTCTTTCACCCTCTCTCTCTCTCTCATTGTCTCCTTGGAATGGTTATATTAGGTTAGATTAGCTATGCCTACACTTAAGTAGCATGTGGTAGGTAGAATTAAAAAGTGGTAACCAACGTTCTCTGGAGGGCCATCTCAAGTTTTGCAAGTCCCAGAGCTTGAGAGATGGTCCCATTTTGTGCAATCACACCAAATACCCCATTTCACACTCGAGAAATTTGGGGATGCTATGATTTTTTACCAACACATCCTACCACTCAAAGGCAACGTCAAAATCCTAGCAGAGGTCTTCTACATTATAGAAGGAAAGTTTCAATACTACATGTTGTTAGGATGCCCTTGGATACACACCATGTGTTGCGTTCCTTCCACCCTCCATCGTTGTCTCAAAATATGAACATGAGGGTCAGACGTTCACTATTCCCATTGATCCAAACCCATTTACTGGCTACTACAAGATGTATCATCCAAATGAAATCCTTATACCTAAATCCACATCTCAGTCATCAAATGAAGCATCTAGTAGCACATCTATTCCTTCTTCTAAGATAATAGACAATTCCTCTCTCGGTAAGGTTGTAGAACATCTTATGATTGGGGAATATTGTCTTCTCATGCTCAACTACATCCCTTCACCCAAAACATATGGTCGCCTTGACAAACAACCCATGTATGACCTAAATGTAAGAGATGTCATCTCCCATGGTCCTGCATATCTCAAAACAAACCTTATCAATAGAGGAATTGATAACCATCCATCTAATTCTATCAATCCACACTGCACCATGCCATTCACATTAAATTTCAAATCCATTGAAAATCCAAAATTCACCCATATGTATCTTCATCGTTGTATGTAGAGAGGTTTTGGCCTCAATCATTATGAACAAGGAACCCATGATCAACCCATCCTATGTTCTATTAGGGCCGAAGAGAAAAAATTTTCAGGTTATAAGAGGTTCACCTCCGAAACATCCAAAGGCTCTACATCTAAACGTGCTACCACCATGATTGTTTCCGAACCATAACCATTATCATCAACCAACCTTGAAGATATTATGGACATATATGAAACTTTATCCATCCCACCTAAGTTTTTTTTACTCAATGATGTATCTTTTTAGGAAGTTACTTTTTAATCCAATCATTCCGCTAAATTATTACCCCTTGTTTGGAAAGAAATGGTTGATGAAGACTCACCCACTATGTATAATCCTCTAGTGTCAAGATGACAAGAGATATCCTTTCCCACATGGGATTTGAGGATCTTTTTTTTAAATAATTCTATACCATCTGACACACAAACTCATCTTAATGATATACCCAGACATTAACTTAGGTACCCCATTAGGATCCTCGTATAGTTTAAGGTCAGTCAATCCATAAGTCCACAAGAATGACATTAACTTAGGTACCCCATAGGATCATCGCATAGTTAAGGTTAGTCAATCCTTAAGTCCACAAGAACTAGATGATTTCACTTCATTCTTAGAAAAATATTATCAATCTTTCGCTTGGTCATACAACGATTTTCCAAGAATTGATCCTAACATCATCGTACACAACAAAGTCACATATCTTGATGCTAAGCAAGTTAAACAAAAACTCTATAATATGCATTCCTGTATATCTCTCCTAGTTAAATAATATTTGCAACACGTATTAGTTTCCAACTTCATCATACCCATTGATTACCCATAGCAGGTTTCTAACTTCATCCCCATAACCAAGGTTTCAGTAAAAATAAGCATCTGTATAGACTTTAGAGGTCTCAATCTTGCATATTCAAAATATAATTCCCCTCTTCCAAATGTAGATCAAGTTGTTGACCTAACAGCCAACCCTGAAATGATTTCCCTCATGGATGGATTTTTCGTTATAATCAAATCCTCATCACCCCTGATGATCAACACAAAACTTCTTTCTGCACCCCTTGGGGAGCCTTCGATTACCATGTCATGACATTTGGTATTAAAAATGCAGGGTCTACCTATCATCGTGCCATGACATACATTTTCCATGACCTCATCCAAAAAATGGTTGAAGACTAGGTTGATGAAATTTTAGGAAAATGTAAATAAACACTAAACATTCTCGAATTCCTTGAATCAATCTTCACTCGTCTCATCCAATTCTATCTTCTTCTTAATTCTGTAAAGTGTATTTTTGGTGTTCTCACTAGAGAAATTTTAGGATTCATCATGTATATATTCGAGGTATTGAAGTGGACCTGGAAAAGGTTAGAGAAATCATTGAAATGCCTCCACCTTATAATATTAAACAACTGCGTAACCTCTAAGGAAAATTACATTCCATTCGACATTTCATAAGAAAAATTTATGACAATTTTCAGCCATTTAACCATATTCTCCACAAAGACATAGAATTTCATTGGGATTCTGATTGTCAAAAGGACTTTGATGAAATAAAATAGTATCTATTAACCCTGCCTATGCTCACTCAACCGTGTGAAGGGGAGCCATTTTATCTATACATATCCACTTCAGAGCATGCTCTAGGAGATATGCTCACTCATCATGATAGTCAAGGTCATGAACAAGTCATATACTACATTAGTTGCACACTCCATGAGTAAGAAACACACTACACTGAAGTTAAAAAATTGTGTTGAGCGTTATATTTCACCACCTCCAAAATCTGACATTATCTCCTCAATCACAAGACATATGTCATCATGATTTTCAATCCACTTAAAATCATGCACGCTAAATCTTATCACAATGATTGCATAAGTCGATGGCTTATGCTCATGACTGAATTTGACCTTGAAATTATATCACAAAAATCAATTAAAGGTTAGGCCATTGCAGATAAACTCATTGAAGCACCTCTTCCAGATAATCAACCACCTTATGAATTATTTCCTGATGAGTCCATCTACAACGTTGATGAATCTGATTTCATCCCTGTCAAAATGAATCTCTTCTTCAATGGTTCTAAATGTCAAGAGGGGGAGGAGATAGATTCATTATCATAACGCCCTGCAACATTCCACTTCCATTATCATTCAAACTTAATTTCAAATGTACTAACAAAGTGGTAGAATATGAGGCCTTAATCATGGGTCTAAATACTAGTATTCTCATAGGTTTCCACATCCTAGAAATCTATGGAGATTCACAACTTGTCATTAGTCAAGTCAAAGGTGAATACCAATGTAATTAATGAAATCATCCAAAAATATTAAGTTTTCGTTGAATTTCTCCTTGGCGCATTTGATCATTATACCATTCAAACCATTACACAATTTTATAAGAGGTTTGCAGACACTATGGCTTCCCTTCGATCCCCTTTTCCATTTGAAACAGAAAAATAAAAGGATAAAACTAAAATGTTTTTTATTGTTCAACACTTAGACCATCCTTCAAATCAAAATGACATGACCTGCATTAATATCATTGACAACAATCCACCGGATCTATGGTACATGAACATATATGATTATCACATTGAATTTAAACTCCCATAAGACTTATCACATGGATCTAAACAATCATTTCTTCAACACGTCACTCACTTTGTCATCATAGGTGGTATCCTTTATAAACGTAGCTTTGACAACGTACTATTACTATGTATTAAATCACATGAATCAACCAACGCAATCGAAGAGGACCATGAGGTCCATGATTCCATCTATTTATTAGAGGCAATTGTAAGTGTTTTGACATATCAAACACATTCAGAGAGATTGTATTAAGCTGAAGCTCTGGAACTAGAAGAAGAAATATATGGACATAAGTGTTGATCTGAGTTTGCAATAATATGTTTTATTTGCAATTCTTTATTTTATTTCTGTTAGTTGTTATTTTATGTGCCTAATTTCTACAATTTTCCCTTGCTTTTGAAAAATTTATATGGATTGATGTACTTTAGAAATGCCTTCTAAACTATGTTGTCCACTACATGGATTTTTCCTTCCTTAAAAATGGCATGGATATAATACATTCAACGTTACTATAAATAGATTTTTCTGGTTCATTTCTTTGTGAGTTTGGTCATTCTCATCTCTGGTTAGATTCATTGGTTCAATACTTCCTATTTTACAAGTGGGATTCTCCATGACAACAAATGGTTGTTTCATTTTCTAAATTTCAAAATCAAGACATACATGTCCACAACATGTCAATTCAATCTACTATACATGTATCTACTACTCTAAAAAACATTTTCAATATTAAAAAATTCCACAACTTTATTCAATAATTTCAAATGTTATGTATTTGCAACAAATCGTTTGGTTTATAGATTTGAACACTTAATATGAAAAGTGATCTAGATTTACACCCTCTATTTCCCATACATTCTCCATCGCAACGGACATACCTGCTTCATGCACACACTCTTGGTCCCTTTCTTTTTTTCTCAAAAAAACATGTTTCGGTGTTGGGAATTTTCACACTTAATCTTCGGTATTTCAATCTCTCATCCTTCGCTCCAATAGTGTCAAAATAATTTTGGATGACATGTAAAATTTATTTTTACGTATGAAGCAACATCTATTTCCTTGACAGGAGTTTCATTCCTCCACCTCATTGAATCTCTTTGCAGCTAAAACACATCTTCCATGATGTTCAAGTTCTTCATTCCTTTTCCTATCCTTGTCAAAGATTCTTCTACGAAGTCCAACATGATTTTATGAAATCCACAAGAAGACTCTGGGCATGAACAGTATATTTTCCATGACAAACTAGGACTTTTGCCATAACTTTTCAACAATTTTACTTTGGCTATATGGTTTTCTAAAAAATAAAATTGTGGAATTGGAATTGAAGTTAATCCACTTTTTCATATATCATTTTAGTTTATCCACAATTATTTATACCATGGATACTCTAGAATTTACAAAATTTATAGATAATCTCCATTGTTTAAATTGTACATTCTCCACATTTCTTAATAGTTGTAGCATTTATACAATTTATATTTTTGTTAGTATTCCACAATCTTCACCAACATGTAGTTTTTCTATGTATTCCATCTTTGTAGAAATTCCACAATTTATAATTTCATAATTCTTATCCATGGCATATTGTGGCGATTTCAACAATTTTTTCTACAATTGTCGTTACCACATAAAACTTGTAGGTGGAAGCTACAATTTAGTTTCCACAATAACTAATTGTGAAATTATCTTTTTATTAAAAGTAGAAATGTTACTATTAACAATACATTTGTTTATATATTTTAAATTGTTGGAAATACTTTAAAACCACAATACCAAATTAGGATCTGTTTTCAATGTAAATGCAGATTCTAAAAATACCATGAACATACCTGCTTCAACATTTAGAATGAAAAAGGTTCAAATGCAATATGTGAGGCCAAGAGGGTGTATCATAGGAGAAATCATTCAAAAATTTGTCCTTTTTATTATGTTATATATTTACAACTTTAGTTGTTTTTTCAAAAACGAGAACCAATATTCTACACTATGGTTTAGATCTTTTAGTTTAAGGAAATCAAAGAAAATTTAATATAATTACATAGTAATTGGAGTGGCCAAGCATTGCAATGTTGTGTACTTTCTGCACTCCAGTGTTGAGAAGTTGAGTGTATATGTTCAGTGAAAGGATTATGGAATACATAGAGCGGTATTCCTTGTTGATGTATGCACAAAGAACTGATACAAAACCTTATCAACACTTCATATATAGTAAGATGCAGTGAAGAGATATTTGAGCCAAGTCGAGCCGAGCCAAGCCAAACAGATTGGTCAACACAATGAAGTGAATGCAGGTTGTAGTGAACCCTAAATTTAAAAAACTAATATTTTTGGGCATGAGGAATCAAATCCAAGTCGAATGCAAAGCACATAAACAATGAAAAACTAAATATATTCCAATCAAAGCACCAAAAAAGGGTTTGCAACTTATAAATAACTTTAAAATAAAATTTCTCACATTGAGAAAGAAGACTTGTTCGCTGCACAAAAACTTAATATTGAAGCACATGTCCAGAAATGAGGAAACAAAAGCAAATTGTCAGAAGTTCACCAAATAAAAATCTATCTATTTAATTTTAAAGCTTCAAAAACACTATCTATTTTAATGTCTCTTTTTTTTTTATAAACTTTGTACATTGAACGGGGCTCTTACAGACCATAAATAAGCCCCTCCACGTCTTCCCCCCACCCGCTAGAAAAAACCTCCATAATTATAATCTAAAAAAATGGAGGAAAAAAATATAATTTACAGAAACGCACTCTTCTTCCTTCTGAAGGATTTCCTAAATTAGTATATTTGATCTCAAATCCAATGTCATCTAGCTTTTTCCAATTATTTCTACTAGCATTTACTATCAATGTTTGTGGGCGGCATGGTATTTTAGCTTTATAAAAAAGCATAGTTCATGGATTAGCTCAATGTAGGAGCCAATACTATAAGGAATTAAAGTAATTTTTCAAATAGAAAACTTATTCTTAGCCTTCCATTAATAGACTACACAGAGAATTGAAAGTACTAAAATGGTGAAATTTGATATGTTAATGTGATTATCCTCAATATAAGACTAATACTAAACTTTGAATGCCGAATATGAAACCAAAAACATTATCTTGTTTTTACCTTGCATACATCTCATTTGGAAACAACTACTTTAAAAGAAGATAAATAAATAGACTACGCTTAATTAGCAACAAAATGCGTTAGTGAGTAATTACATAAGTTAGTTACAAGAGAGAATATCGTAAATTACCCAAATACTTGTCAAATGGTAAATAACAAACCATGTTAACACTACACGTGAATCGTGATTGATAAATTTGAGAAAATCATGCAACAATATCCGTAGAATAAATACCACAAATGATGGACAATTAATCAATCTTAGTTATACATTTAATTATAATAAAACAACTCATATTTATATTAAAAATTGTACTCATGATATTATAAATAAAAATAATTAAAATATTAAATAGAATTATAAATATTTTAATAATTTTATCTTAAAAAATTATTATGATTATTTATTTGGTAATTATTATTTATTTTGACTATATATTTCTAATTTAGTTTTTATTTTATTTTTATAAATTATTATTTTTAGATGAGTATTTAAAACTTATTTGTTAAATATATGTCATTCATCTATTTAGCATGGTAATTAGTATCAGTATTTAGTATGGTAATTAGTAGGTATTATTTATGTTAAATTTAATATATTTTAATATTTTGTAATATAATGTAGTATTTTCACACTATTTTATGCAATAATTTTAGGATTTTTTTGTTTTTACATTATGTTTTATCAAATATATATTTTTAATAATGGAAAATATTCATAATATTATAAACTTATGAGGATTTTTAAAACTAGTTTTTATTAGCTGGAAAAAACAAACCCGCCAAATATATTAATATATATTTTCTATTTAATTTTTTATTATATTAAAAAAATTCCTATATATAAGAGATGAAATTAAATACAGTAACATATATATAGCTAATGTGTTATATTCAAGTAATCTAATTTTAATACTATAATGATTTCTTATTAATATTTTTAATATTATATGCTATCATAAACATATGTTTTGTAGTGTTAGATTTTGATTTTATATATATATATATATTTCATAATGTGTCATGTTTGCAATTTTAATATTAATGTAACTTTATACTATTTTAAAGAAAATATTTCTTAAGTGAAAATGAGGTAGACAATTCAATTATAAATTATTATTCTTTTCTTAAAAATTGTGGATTTTCCATGAGGAAAAATTATCATCATTATGTTTAAATAGTGGAACATCCACAATATCTAAATGTGAATAAATGAAATTGTCATAGAGATGCTACAATTATTCTACAATTATCTCAAATGGTAGATATTTTGTGGAATAATTGTGGTAAAAAGAGCTTGTTTGTGTTGGGAATTTTCACACTTAATCTTCGGTATTTCAATCTTTCATCCTCCGCTCCAATATTGCTACACAAATTTTGGATGACATGTAAACTTTATGTTCACGTATGAAGCAACATCTATTTCCTTGAGAGGAGTTTCATTCGTCCACCTCATTGAATCTCTTTGCAACTAAAACACATCTTCCATGATGTTCAATTTCTTCATTCCTTTGCCTATCCTTGCCAAAAAAAATTCTACGAAGTCCAACGTGATTTTATGAAATCCACAAGAAAAATCTGGGAATGAACAATATATTCTCCATGGGGTTTCTGGTTCTCCATAATGGTAAACATGCTTCGTCTACTGATGTTTCCATCTACTTCACTGTCACACCTACCAAATGCTTGTGGATGATTTCCTTCAGTCATGAAAAATCTTGGCACATGTCCCCTTTCCCAACTAACATTTCCCACTATGTATCACACCTGTCTATGCACTTGTCCAACCGGAAAATAATTACCTTGCTTTATGCTCCTTGGGATTGCGATTTCTACAATTTAATATTGATTTCCTATTGCAACACAAATCCCTTCTAATAAATAAGGATCAAAGACCTCTGCACACCACAAAACTTCACCTTTAGTAGGATTTGTCATATCATGGCCTTGTTTCTTTTTACTTTCATCCATTCATTTTATCTATTATCTTAGTCATGCCTTGATAACATATTATTATCTTCAAGGTACTAGGAAACATAAAAGATGCCTCCTCTGGGACGACGTTAACATAAAAAGTTGTCCAATAAGATTTATTTTTGTGCTCAAAAGTAGGTGATTGTAGTCACACTTGTCAACAATATGGGTTTTTAATTCAATTTTCATTTCTTTTCCTTTTTCAAATTTAATCATCCAAATAAGATCTTTCTTATGATATAAATGTAGTTCACTAAACAGAGTAATTGGTGGATCATTTTCTTGTAAAAGTGATGGAGGCATTGTGTGTAAAAAATTCAGAACTTCTAAGAGTTGAATAAGGAATTGAATATTGAAATGCATGACAAGAATGGTTTGAAAACTTTCTAATGAAACAATTAGTTTGTTCAAATCTAAATCAGACAGAATATCCTTTCCTTCTTCCTCTTGTTCCTTTCAGCCTGAAGCATGTTTGTGACATTTGTTAGCAGGAAGTGACGACGTTAAATTTCGGGAGCTATCCTGTTAATTACGCTGAAAAGCGTTCCCCCTATGGTAAAGACCCTCCTATTGTTCACGACATTAGGTTCAATTTGACGGGCAGTTTCATGTTTTAGCTATTTTTAGCCATTATGACAGTTGCATTTGAATGTGGCAGTTGTGTCTTGGGTGACCATTTTTAATATTTTTAGTAGTTGCATGCTGAATGTGGCATTTTTCCAGTTGTAGTTTGCATGCTAGTGCAACCTTTCATGGGCCTCCCCCAATCACCCTCCATTTCAATTCACATGTTTTATATTTAAAGTTTTTTCTTCTTTTACGAATTCATTTTTAGGGTTTACATTTTGTCTTGTTTCTGTTTCAGGAATTTGATGGTACGTATGGGTCAGTGTGTTATTGCATTGTGGGAACAAATTTTGGGAATTTCGTTACTTTCTCTATTGGAGGATTTATGTATTTATCCATTGACAAAGTTTCAGTTCTTCTCTTCCAAACTGCCATGGAATGACTGGATTAGCGAGGGAAAAAAGACAATAATAAAATTTCATTATTATTGTGCTCTATAAAGACAAATAAAATGCCTCCAATGTGAGCACTAATTTTGCCTTGTCTAATAACAAGGTTGTATCAATAAATTTTGAGGGTTTTATGGAATTTTGGGCTCGAATTTGGTCTATTTGTGGTTATCTTAGCACAAGTATGCATTTGAGTTTTGTTGTACGTGGTGAAATATCAAGTGGGTCATCGTCGGAATAACAATTTGCATAAGATTCTTATCTGGGTATCCACGACATTAGAGATTGTTTACAACTACAAGAATATATATAGGGTTTCATAATTTTCCATATTGAAGGGTTTATTCCTGATAGATTGTTTCTCTGAGATATTTTAGTTCATTTTGTGATGTGGGGAATAGACCCATTTAGAATAAAGTCATCCCACCTACTACAAAACCTGGTGATAATCCTCACAGATTTCCTTCCCGTGACCCATTGGTCACTAGGAATGCTTCAATCATGGTGTTTATAAGTCCTACAATCAGTACGAGCATTAATGGACGTAATACAAGTCCATTAAAGCAAAACATTAAATATATAAATATGAAAGTAAGAGGAGATACTACTTTGGAGATGGTATCCCCATCGAAGGGAAATGAAAGAGTGGCCAAATGCAATATATTTGATAGAAAATGTGTCATTGATTGCTATTACCCACTGTATAGGACTATGTATTTCTCATTTATTGATGAGACATCCGACTATGAAGGCATGGCAGGAAATATTTGGGTTACATGAAATGGAGATGACAACCTAGAGAGTGCAATCTTCCAAGGTAAGTTAATGGAGATATTTTCTATGTTTTCTTATAGAATGTGTTTGTATATTTGGAATGGATTGAGTTTCATTCTACAATTATGATGGATTTTTCAAAGAATCTGAGGTTGACTGCATTTGGCTACAAGAATGCACTATTTGTTTTATTTATTTTTTCTTTTTTGCAATATTAGAACTCGAGTGCCTATTCTATCTTTCTGAGAGATTCAAAATCTGTTGGCTCAATAGTTGTAAAGATTTGAACTTTTGAAGGCATTGTTCTCTTCAATGCTTTTTATTAAGAAACGTTTAGTTAGCTTTTTGGAATATTGCTGCAAATGCAGGTTGCTTATTGTCTTTTTTATCTCTAGGCATATTGTTTGAATATGGAGGTTAAGTGATTTAAAAATGTGACTACTATTAACAACCTTGATTCTCATTTCTATCAAGTTTTATAAGAAAGGAAACATGCATTCTGAAATTGCATTAGTTATCAAGGCTTTTTTGCCTACATTACATTGCATTTCCAATCTATATGAGCCGATCATTGGCCATGATCAGATCTTGACATTTTGTGGTTGAAGTAACATATGATCTATATGCAATGCAGGCTCGCAGAGGAACTGAAGACGAGCCATTTGCATGGCAAAGTAGAGAGTTTTTGCGGAAGCTTTGTATTGGAAAGGTGCAGAGTGTGGCTTGCTTTTGCTCAAATTTTTCATAGGTTTCGACTCAATTTCTGACTTGGGATAATATTTTATAATAATGAAAGTTTTTGACATAGTTCAATCATTTCTTTTCTGGATTTGGCAGGAAGTAACCTTTCGAGTTGATTACACTGTGCCCACAATCAACAGAGAGTTTGGATCAGTTTTTATTGGTGACAAAAATGTTGCCTACATGGTTGTTGCCGAAGGCTGGGCAAAGGTACATGTTGTCCACTTTTAATTTCAAAATCTTACAATCCTTTGAACTGTTTGTCAGATGTGTAAATCTTCATCAGCATAGAAATCCAGTTCATGGAATTAATGTCTCCTGACATAACCTGTTTGCTCATAAGTTTTTTCATAGCACGAGTATCTTTGTTCCAGTAGTTTAATCACAATTTAGTTAAATTTGTTTCACTCTAAGTCATGTGCCGTTTGTCAATTTGAGATCTGATGCATAGCAAAGTATTTGGAATAGCAGGTTAGGGAAGCAGGACCACAAAAGGCAGAAGTGAGCCCTTATATAGCAGAGTTGCGTCGGCTTGAAGAGCAAGCTAAAACTCAAGGTTTAGGCCGTTGGACCAAGGTAATATATGGATTTAGTAATGGGCAGAATCAAACAAGACTAGGTTAGAAAAATTACTGGGCAAGAATGCTTTTATGTGGTTCTTATGTATTTGATTTTGGCCTTTTGCAGACACCTGGTGCTTCAGGGGAATCCATGCGGGACCTGCCTCCATCAGCAATTGGTGATCCGAGCAATTTTGATGCGATGGCCCTCTTAGCAACAAATAAAGGAAAACCCATGGAAGCTTTTGTGGAGCACGTTCGAGATGGTAGTACACTGCGCGTTTATCTACTTCCCGAGTTTAACTTTGTTCAAGTGTTTATGGCAGGGATCCAGGTGAGTTATCTAATTCATGATATTTTTACTGTTAATTGAGATGAACTTCTGTAGCATCTCAATAGAGGTTTCTTGGAACAAATACATACTTTATAAACGAAAGGTTTCTAACTATAGTTTCATTCTATTTATGAATGTTTGGTAACTTAAAGTCTCCCTCTATGGGAAGAAGAGCTGCTGTACCAGACGTCACAGCATCCTCTGACGTAGTCTCAGATGAAGCAAATGCAGAAGTTGAAGTTACTACTTCTTTAACAACTGCACAGAGGATTGCTGCATCTGCATCTACAGCTGCAGCTGCTGAAGTTCCACCAGATCCATATGCTAGAGAGGCAAAACATTTTACAGAGTTGCGAGTGTTAAACAGAGATGTGAGTTCCTTTCCTTCATTTCTGATTGTATTTTTCATTTTTTAAGGAAATCTCTTACTATTCTTCCACAAAGTTGTTGACTGAGTGGGGTTGGTTGCCTATGGAAAGAAAAGCAATTCTGAAGTTGAAGGTGGGTTTTTAGCTTGAAGGTGTACAAATTAGAGATACATTGGTGCATATAGACTATAAGTTAAACACCAAATTGCTCCGATTCCTTGGATTTCTCTTTACAATTTTTCTGGACTCATAGTGGATTGTTTATTGCATATATTTCTGATAAATTTAATTCCCTGCATTCCCTCATCTCTTGAAGTGTTTTTTCCATCTTTTTCTTATAAAATTCCATATCCTATGTGTCTTATAGTGATCTTGTAATGCCCACACTTTTCCCACTTAAATCCTGGAGATACCCTGATAGGAAACATGAAAAAATAAAATAAAATTATGGAATGATTTTTTTTTGATATGTTACAAGGCCTTAGTTATGATTTTAATTAAATCCTGGTTATAAAATTTTAAACAATTATATGACAATCAAGACTAAACATAAAGACTAATATTTCTAGCCCAATTTCAAATAATGTTACGATTTAATTCTTTCTCTTGTACACTTCAATGTTTTATTTAAATAATCCTCATTTAGCTTTTCATTATTTAACTCCATTAATATTTTTTTTTCAAAATAATTTATTTAAGGTCCAAAAATTAGTTTTATATTAAAGCACACTAGGATAATAATCTTGCATTGTTAAATGCATGCAATTTAAATAAGTTCATTATTCTAAAGGGGCAAGGTGCTCAACTTAGTCTAACTCCTTAGGCTTCTTTTTACATTACACACCCATCTTTTATTTAAAACATTCCCATCTAAATACTCCATAATTTAAGTGATGTAGGGTTCATCCTACACCCTTGGATCTAATCTATCTAAGTCATTAGATCTAGGTTGTCTAAAGGAACCCTAGAAATCCTTATGAGATCTCATATATTCATTTCTTAGACTTATTTTCTCATTTATCTTGTTTTGTTTTGCAGATTAAGGAAAGAGGAGAAGAAAATGAAGCCATGGAGGCCATTAAAGAAGATTGGAAGCTCATTTGTTAAGTTTTCATGATTAGGGCAAGGATCTACCCATTTCCTTTGTGGTTTTTGGTCCCTCTTCTCTATTTGGTTTTGAATGGTATTTTCTTTCAGATTAAGTGTATATATAATGAGTAAATACCCATTTGAGTAACACCCAAATATACGTTTTGAGAAAAATATATCCTTTTTTTAATTTCACCTTAAAAATTACCTGAAATTCAGGGAGTTTTATTTAATACAAATATATATTTATACAATTTATTTTGTTTCATTTATACCCAAATATATATATATATATATATATATATATATATATATATATATATATATAACTAACTATTCAGCTGAATATATATTTATATTTTAACAAACAAATCCAAAAAAAAAAAACACTGGCCGCAGATTTTTTACCAGGTCATTTTTGCATAAAGCGGAGTATACTAGGTTATACGGCTACATCAAAATGTATTGGCCACGTTTTTTTTAATGGTTTGGCCACTGCAAAAAGAAGTGGTTTGGTATTATTAGAATGTGGGGAATAAATGTGTTGGGGGATTGATATCCTCCACCATATCTCTTTAATTAAAAATCCTCCACTAGTCTCTTTTAAACAAAAACAAAAAACATTTACTTAATAAAAGCATGGACTCAAAGTTAGCCGATTTAAAAGTTTTCAAAAGAATATATTTGCTTCCCACATGGGCTGACCCAAAAACACATTCTCACTATTTATTTCGTTGACTTTAATTTCTAAACAAATACATTCACTGCTTAGGTTAAGAAATAACATAGTTTCTTTTATTTTTTTCCCTTTTTTAAAAATTGTTTTAACTTATTTAAAATTAATCACTTCTTATGTAATAATACACATATGAATATGATGCACATATATATTTAAATATATACGTATATGTGTAATAATAAGTGAACATTAAATTATTAATAATATGATTACACTAATCTTGTAAAAATTATAATAGAACCATACATGCGATTAATACGCAATTATAGTAAAATAATAAGATGTATTTGTTTATTAATTAAGTTTCTAATTAATGTGGGAGATTGTAATTTAGAGTGGAAGGCTAAATATTGCATTTATCAAATTATTTGTATATAAATTAGCATGCATCTAGGTAGTTATAGTATAGATTTTTTTTTGAGTATTTATCCAATCTAACAAACCATCACTTTCAGTTTTGTTTATATAGAAAATTTAAGGGTGTAATAAATTAATATTTATTCACTTACTTATAATGATTCCAATTGCAACAAAGAGGGAGTTGCATTATGAACTGATTTTTATCTAACCCTTCTTGTACTCCTAGTTCATAAGGGAAAAATAAAATGCTCCTACATGAAATTTACTTCAATATTCAAGTAAGAAAAGGATTGGAAATAATACAATTAGTCAACAATTATTTCCCATCCAAGAGCACAATTTTATAAAACAAAAAACTCCTAAACACAAATTTAATTTGTGACGGCTTAGTTTTAAGAGCATTACAAAGTTCACTTTCATATGAAGTAATGTAAATCATAATAGGCCACTTATAAGGATCTAGCCAATGTAAAAAATTACATCCATTATACTATTGGTACCATTTACAAGTTGTAGAATCACAATAGCAAAAGTTACAACTCCACAGTATTTTCCCAAAAATAGCAATTCTTCCTTTTAACTCGACCATCTTCACCAGAATCAAGCACACAACAAAAGGGGGGAGTAGGCAACATTTTCCACCCAACCAAAATACCCAATGAGGGAGAGAAGCCTTCTCCCTCATTGGCCCCCGAGGTGCACCAAGAAAGCAATGAGGGATATTTAGACAACCATGGAAACTCAAAAATGGCTCCCACATACACATTAAATCAAGAAAACAATGAAATAACACAATACCAATTTTACAACAAAACAACCAATATCAAAACACAAAGGCTTCATATTAAAGCCACGGAGGAGAAAGGAACATGGGGTTTCTTCTTATGCCTCCTAAGGGCTTGGGTGTCCACCTATGAGCCTCCAAAAATTTCATCACAATAAACACAACACTCTTATGCCTCCCTCAAAGAATACCCACCAATCTTATGCCTCCCTCAAGACAATAACAAGATAAATACAAAACATATTTATTAACAAGGTGGAAATCCAACCCAACTCACTCCTAAAATCTCAATAAAATTGCTCTTATGCCTCCCTCAAGTTCCACCCTGATTTCCATATCTCCCTCACCTAAAGAACAAGCCTATTTCCAAACAAGCATAACCAATATAACAATCAACATCTACACATAGAAGCACCACAGATAACAAGGTAAAAACAAAGGTGGAAGTATACCTCACAAATGAAGAGTACTGATACATAACAAGCTCGAAGCCTTCTAAAATCTTAAGCAACTACCATCCACTCCAAGATGCATTCTCAAGCAAGCTCTCCAAAATTACAAGCATTCCCAAAAACGAATAAAAATGAGTAACCCCCAAATCCTGACAGCAAAATGAAATAAAAAGAAAAGAGGGAAAGAGGGGTGAAGTGGCTCCATGTAGGATGTCACATCATCTCTCCCCCAACTCACATAACCAATGTCAAACCCAAACCCCAACAGCATAATAAGATTTTGGATTTGTTGTTTTTTTGGTGACAAAAATGTTACCTACATGGATTGTTGTTAAGGTTAGAAAAGTTACATTTTAACAATTTTACCTAACTTCAAATAAATTTTTTTTGAAATATTTGGTCAATGTGTATTTTTTATATTATAGAAAACACTTTCAATGAACATATGTCTCCTCCTCACTAATTTTGTTTCTCTACGTTTTTTATGTAGAGTTTTAAAATTACAATTTAATTAAATTAATTCATGTACTTGGTTTATTTGAGATATGACATATAAATATTTGGAATAGAAGGTTAGAGAAGTAACACAAAAGGCATAATCAATCCCTTATATAAGCAGATTACACCAGGTTCAAAGCAAATAAAACGCCAGATATACGGACTTATAGTGGGTTAATCAACAAGATAGGTTAGAAAATTACGGGGAAGAATTATTTTATGTGGTTTATTATTATTTTGATTTTGCCATTTTACAGATACCGTGTGGCTTTTAGGGTGTACTCATGTGGGACCTACTCCTCACAATTATTGATCCAAGCACTTTTGATGTGATACCCTCTTCGCACACATAAAGGAAACCCCTGAAGCATTTTTTGAGAAAATTTGGGGATGGTGTACAACACTGCTGGTTTATCACTTGCACTTCCCCAGTATACTTTTCTCAGTGTTTATGGTAGGATTTACTGTTATTTCAATTACTATTATTTTACTACATTCTATTGAATGACTTCCACTTCATCGCATTTAATGGAGGTTTCATGAAAGCAAATACTAATAAAAAGAAGTTTCTACTAGTTCATTCTAGTTATGAATGTTTAGTAACTTAAAGTCTCCTCTATGGAAGAAGAGTTGTTGTACAAAGGTCCAACCTCCTTTGTGTAGTCTCAAATGAATCAATTGGAGTTGAATTTACAACTTCTTGAACAAGTTCACAGAGGATTGTGTGCATCTGCATCTATAGTAGCAATTGCTAGGTCCTCCACTCATATGCTAGATATCAATAATTTATAGAACTGTGATTTTTAAATAGATATGTTCCTTTCTCCTTCGAATTGCCATTTTTCTTTTTTAAGAATATCTTACTAGCTTTCAAAGACTTGTTGGTTGGGTTGGGTTGGTTGTTTATGCAAAGAAACGCAATTCTAAGTTGAGTGGGTTTTTTACTTAAATTACAAATAGAAATACATTGGTGCACATAGACTATAAGTTAAACCCCATTACTTTATTCCTTGATTTCTCTTTACAAATTTTTTCGGGACGCCATGTATGTTTCTTAATATTTCTATAAATTTAATTCCCTTCATTCCTCATCTCTTGAAAGTGTTTTTTTCCATCTTTTTCTTATCAAATTCCATATCCTAGGTGTCTTATAGTGATCTTGTAAGCCCCCACACTTTTCCCCTTAAATCTGGGATCCCTGATAGGAAACTGAAAAAATAAAATAAAATTTGGAAATGATTTTTTTTGGATATTGACAAGGCCTTAATTAGATTTTAATAAATCCTGGTATAAATTTTAAACATTATATACAATCAAGACTAAACATAAAGACAGAATATTTATAGCCCAATTTCAAATAATGTTACTGTTTAATCTTTCTCTGTACACTTCAATGTTTTAGTTAAATAATCCTCATTTAGCTTTTCTTATTTAACTCCATTAAGAATTTTTACAAATAAGTTATTTAGGGGTCCCAAAATTAGTTTTTATATATAAAGCACACTAGGTAATAATCTTGCATTGTTAAAAATGGCATGCATTTAAATAAGTTCATTAATTCTAAAGGTGCAAGGTTGCTCAACTTATCTAACTCTTAGGCTTCTTTTTACATTACATTACACACCCATCTTTTTATTAAAACATTTCCCATCTAATACTCATAATTAGTGATGTGGGTTCATCCTACACCCTTGATCTAATTTTCTAGTCTTAGATCTAGTTGTCTAAAGGACCCTAGAATCCTTATGAGATCTCATATATTCATTTCCTAGACTTATGTCTCATTTATTTTTTTGTTTTGGCAGATTAAGGAAAGAGGAGAGAAAATGATCCATGGAGGCCATAAGAAGATTGGAAGCTCATTTATTAATTTTTCAGATTAGGGCAAGGATCTACCATTTCCTGGTTTTTGTGGTCCCTCTTCTCTAATTTGGTTTGATTGTATTTTCTTCAGCTTATTTATATAATGAGTAAATACCATTTGATAACCCCCACATATACGTTTTGAGAAAAATAATATCCTTTTTTTTTTTTTAATTTCACCTTAAAAAATTTACCTGAAAATTCAGCAGAGTTTTTTATTTAATAATACAAATTATATATTTTATCTAGCTTATATGTGTTTCGTCATTATAATTCCAATATATAGATAATTATCTTATATATCTATATATATATCTAGATATAGAACAACTATTTCAGCTAATATATTTTTATTGTACAACAAAACAAATCCAAAAAAAAAACACTGGCCGCAAGATTTTTTTTACCAAGGTCATTTTTGCATAAAGCGGAGTATTACTAGGTTATACGGCCTACATCAAAATGTATTGGCCACGTTTTTTTTAATGGTTTGGCCACTGCAAAAAGAAAGTGGTTTTGGTTATATTAGAATGTGGGGGAATAAATGTGTTGGGGGATTGATATCCTCCACCATATCTCTTTAATTAAAAATCCTCCACTAGTCTCTTTTAAACAAAAACAAAAAAACATTTACTTAATAAAAGCATGGACTCAAAGTTAGCCGATTAAAAGTTTTCAAAAGAATATATTTGCTTCCCACATGGGCTGACCCAAAAACACATTCTCACTATTATTTCGTTGACTTTTAATTTCTTAAACAAATACATTCACTGCTTAGGTTAAGAAATAACATAGTTTTCTTTTATTTTTTTCCCTTTTTTAAAAATTGTTTTAACTTATTTAAAATTAATCACTTCTTATGTAATAATACACATATGAATATGATGCACATATATATTTAAATATATACGTATATGTGTAATAATAAGTGAACATTAAATTATTAATAATATGATTACACTAATCTTGTAAAATTATAATAGAACCATACATGCGATTAATACGCATTATAGTAAAATAATAAGATGTATTTGTTTATTAATTAAGTTTCTAATTAATGTGGGAGATTGTAATTTAGAGTGGAAGGCTAAATATTGCATTTATCAATTATTTGTATATAAATTAGCATGCATCTAGGTAGTTATAGTATAGATTTTTTTTTGAGTATTTATCCAATCTAACAAACCATCACTTTCAGTTTTGTTTATAAGAAAATTTAGGGTGTATAAAATTAATATTTATTCACTTACTTATAATGATTCCAATTGCAACAAAGAGGGGAGTTGCATTATGAACTGATTTTATCTAACCCTTCTTGTACTCCTAGTTCATAAGGGAAAAATAAAATGCTCCTACATGAAATTTACTTCAATATTCTAAGAAAAGGATTGGAAATAATACAATTAGTCAACAATTATTTCCCATCCAAGAGCACAATTTTCTATAAACAAAAAACTCCTAAACACAAATTTAATTTGTGACGGCTTAGTTTTAAGAGCATTACAAAGTTCACTTTCATATGAAGTAATGTAAATCATAATAGGCCACTTATAAGGATCTAGCCAATGTAAAAAATTACATCCATTATACTATTGGTACCATTTTACAAGTTGTAGAATCACAATAGCAAAAGTTACAACTCCACAGTATTTTCCCAAAAATAGCAATTCTTCCTTTTAACTCGACCATCTTCACCAGAATCAAGCACACAACAAAAGGGGGGAGTGAGTAGGCCAACATTTTCCACCCAACCAAAATACCAATGAGGGAGAGAAGCCTTCTCCCTCATTGGCCCCCGAGGTGCACCAAGGAAAGCAATGAGGGATTATTTAGACAACCATGGAAACTCAAAAATGGCTCCCACATACACATTAAATCAAGAAAACAATGAAAATAACACAATACCAATTTTACAACAAAACAACCAATATCAAAACACAAAGGCTTCATATTAAAGCCACGGAGGAGAAAGGAACATGGGTTTCTTCTTATGCCTCCTAAGGGCTTGGGTGTCCACCTATGAGCCTCCAAAAATTTCATCACAATAAACACAACACTCTTATGCCTCCCTCAAAGAATACCCACCAATCTTATGCCTCCCTCAAGACAATAACAAGATAAATACAAAACATATTTATAACAAGGTGGAAATCCCAACCCAACTCACTCCTAAAATCTCAATAAAATTTCTCTTATGCCTCCCTCAAGTTCCACCCTGATTTCCATATCTCCCTCAACCTAAAGAACAAGCCTATTTCCAAACAAGCATAACCAATATAACAATCAACATCTACACATAGAAGCACCACAAGATAACAAGGTAAAAACAAAGGTGGAAGTATACCTCACAAATGAAGAGTACTGATACATAACAAGCTCGAAGCCTTCTAAAATCTTAAGCAACTACCATCCACTCCAAGATGCATTCTCAAGCAAGCTCTCCAAAATTACAAGCATTCCCAAAAACGAATAAAAATGAGTAACCCCCAAATCCTGACACAAAATGAAATAAAAAGAAAAGAGGGAAAGAGGGGTGAAGTGGCTCCATGTAGGATGTCACATCATCTCTCCCCCAACTCACATAACCAATGTCAAACCCAAACCCCAAAGCATAATAAATTGGTGGTTGGGAAAAAGACCACCATCTTACACACTCAACCCAACCCACACCCCTAAGGACAACAATTAATTACCCATGTAAGAAAAGTGCACATAATTTCTCTTTTCCTCCATAAAAACACAAAATAGGACCTAAAATAAGTCTATCACATCATAGGCCTAGTGGGTGTGTAACGCCTGGTAAAAGTTCGCACGAGGCCAAAGTACAACCCAGGTTTAGTGAGAAAAATTATGGAATAATTTTTTTTTTATTAGATTTTGATTATAAGAGGATAGTTGCAAGGCATCAGAGATGTTTATCGATCCATTAAGATCGCCTCAAATTTAAAATTTAATACTACATCTTCATTTCTTTCACCAACAAGGTTCTAAAGTTTTATTTAAGAAACTTTATTAGCTTTCCAAACATGACTCCATTAATCCCAGTTAAATTAAATTATTTAAAGACCCTTAATTAAATTTTAAAATTTAATAATACAAGACTCAAAATCTTGTATTTCAAGGTCATACATATAAAATAATTAATTACTTGCTTAAAGGGTCAAGTGTGCACAACTTGCTACTTTCCACCCCCGCCCCCCCCCCCCCCCCCCCCCCTTTTAATTTCTATTTTTCATTCCCACACAAGAAAAAAAAAAACCCATCACTTAAGTGATGTAGGGTGCATCCTCCACCGTTGGATCTAAAATTTCCCAACCCTTAGATTTAGGTTTGGCAAGGAAACCCTATGGATCTTTATAGATTGCCATATATTTGTATCTTTTTATTTATTTTCCTTTCTACACTAAAACTCTTTTTCTTTTGCTTCTTTTCTTGGGCAGGGTGAGGAGAATAGAAAAGAGGTCAAGCTGTGGTAGGCATTATAGCCATGGGAGCTTTACTAATCATGTTCGCGGGGCTAGAAGCTTAATGTTGAATTTTATTTTTTGCATGGATTCGCTCTGATTTTATGTTTGGGTTACCCCAACCTGTGTGGCGCCTACTATATATATATATATATATATTAATATATAATATATATATATATATATGTATATATATATATATACTATCTATATACAGTATACAATATCATATATCATATATATAAATAATATATATATACATAACATATACATATACTATCTAGTTATATTTATATATATATACATATCTCCTATACATATATTCATATACTATCTATATGTATAAGTATATATAGTACATATATCTACAATGTATATGTTAGATGTATATAAGTATCATATATATAGATAAGATATACTGTATATATATATATCCATATACATGGGTGTGTGAATGGCCGCTAAAAAGGGGAGAAAAGCCCAGGCCGCATACAGAAAGAATGTTAGAACAACGGCTATGATTTTTTTGTGTTATTTATATTATTTATTGTTGTTGAATATAGTTTTGGGGAAGTTTTAATGGGGGGGAGGGGCGCTGGACACCACCACTATCCCAAGCCCATATAAGTATATGGGTTGGGGGTGGGGTCAGCGCCCCTCCCCCCAATCATTAAAAAAAAACCGTCAAACTTGCTTGCCGCGGCCTGTACACAGGTAACCCGCACAACCGGGTATTTTATAAGTTAAGTTTGTTTTTTTTTTTGTTACTTTTAATTATTATTATTTTATATATAATACACACATACACACACACACACACACACACACACATATTTTATAATATCGATAGTATATTAATTTTAGTACATTTTCATACTAATATTTTTCATTAATATTTAAAATATTTTACTATTAATGATATTTAAAATATTACTATTACTATCAAAATAATAATGAAGAATAAGTAATAATATTGACAAGTTAAAACTTTGTTTAATACTTTCTCCTTTGACAATGTGACAATTATTGTATATACGATAGAAGTAAGTAAATTTCATTTTTTCTAACAATGTTGAAATAATTTACAATAAGTCCCAAATAAGAAATACTTACTATAATTTAGTATTTAGACTACTTTGTTGTCAAAATTAAAAGTAATTGTGTTTTAAGTTTCTTTCTATCAACAAGAAGGAAGCTAACTTTTGCAACACATGCCATTTGATTAACACAATGACATATAACATCTCTTAATACGAGTTTCCAACATTTCACAAGAAAGTATTTACAACAAACTTTTCCAATGGTACATTTACAATATTATCACAAGTTTCCCCTCTTTTTTTTTGCACATTTCTTTTCTTTATTTGCTTACAATTCTTACAATAATGTAAACACATCTCAAGTAAAACTTGCATTCAACCATGTGACTTTTGGTGCAAATATAGATTACAATGTCCCTTTCTTTTGAAATGTAGAATAAGGTAATACAACTTCTTTTCACATACAAATTTACAACAAAATTATATACATCAAGGAAATGGAAAAAGTCTTCATATGCTCCAAGGTATTCCTCATCCAAGCTCGGAGTTCCAAGTGGTTCCAAATCACAACCAAGATAGGGGGAGAGGCAACACTCTCCTCCCAACCAAAAAATCAATGGAGAAGAGAAGCAATCTCCTCCATTGACCCCCGAGCCCTAAACACAACACAATGAAAGGGTGGTTTCCAACTCAAGGCAACAACACTTGCTTCCACAATACAAATCTCTTCACAACATTCAAGACTAGGAACAAAGAAGAAAAAAAACACAACAACACAAAAAATTCCACAACAAAGCTTTTATCCAAGCCAACAAGAGAAGGAACTATGGGAAAGTTTTCCTTATGCTCCCCATTGAAATGAGATGCCCATCCAAACCCTCCACAATAAAGCTCAAGCCCCTATGACTCTTATGCCTCAATCAAGTACCCCTTCTTCCTCCCAAACTCTTATACCTCCCTCCTCTTATGGCTCCCTCAAGGACAAGGTAAGAATGTAAACATTCTTGCCCAAGATGGGCATCCCTCTCAAACTCCCTCCAAAATTTCGTATTCTACTCTTATGCCTCCCTCATGAGTTTTCCCATAGACCTCTCCTACACCACACCTTAAGCATTCTACCCATTTTTTTTTTCCACAACATACAAAAAAAAAAATACATTTACTACTAATTTAGGCATAAAAACAACAACAATAAGAAAGCAAAAGGAGAAGGGTCCCTACCTCTCCATTGAAGAATCCTGTAATGCCCTATTCTATGTTACACTTGTTCATCCTGTGGCGATCGAGTGCTAAGAATGGAGTGTCATTGTGCCTTCGTCGACCTCGATTGCTAACCATTATGACTATAATTGATAATTATTTTACAAGCTATAAAATGATAATAATGATAATAATAATAATAATGACATTATTGTTGTATTATCGATCAACGATTGTATTTTATTATTACCTTCTTTATATCGATTGTTATCGATATCATCCTCTGTGATCGTTAAACTATCCTTTTGATTTGTTTGTCGCTTCCGCTGATCGAGCCTCGTTGCGTGAATGAGGAAGAGTATGTTTTGTGGTGGCACCACGGTTTGGGAGTGGTGTTCGCGTAAATATTTCATTTAATTACTCAATCCCGTTCTCCTCCTGGGTCGACCGATCCCGCAATCTTAGAATTGTTTTAAATTACTAATTTTAAATATAGATTCTTATGTCCCCAACCTACCTTGTCTCTCCCTTTTGGATCTCCTTGTGTACCAAGTTTGGCGTGGGAAGGAAAGGTTAATGATGTTTTTTGACCTTGTTTCCTTGGTCGGCTAGAGGTGGGTGGCTTTAATGGCCACCTGCCATTGCATTAAAACCCCCCCCTACACCTTCTTGGCATGTTCAACTCCTGGTTGGTGGCCGCACTTGCCCATTTATTAAATTGTTGACTTTCAATCTGCTCTCACGTGGTCTACCTGTTGTTTTTTGCCCAAAACCATGAATGCTTGTTTGCGCTCCATCAAATGCTACAACAGATGAATTGCTTATAGCCTGTTCTGGATAGTAGATTCATTGATGGTGAAATGAAGGTCTATAAAACCAAACGATAACGGTAAGAGGACCAAAAAGAAAAACAGAAGGGGAACAACAGACGCTACACCCAAACAACAAACGAGTAGACGAAAAAGAGCACAAAGCGGAAACATAAGAAAAGAGGCGGCAAAAAAAGGAGAAGAGTGCGACGTGTAACGTGAATAATATACCTAACGGCAAACAGAAGGACTATAGAGCGAAAGAGAAAGAACCAGAAGAAAAAAAAGGAAAAATAGGAATACAAAAAACAACGAAAAACAGAAGAAGTGGCAAAAACGATGAATGAATATGTGCACGAAGAAGGAAACAAAAAGGCGAGGGGACGAAGGATAAAAAAGACAAAGGCGAAGGACAGGAAAAACGGACGAGGACGAGGAGCAAAAACGAAAGGACCGTAAAGCGGAGAAAGAAAAATGAAGAGAAACCAAAAATAAGGAAATCAAACATAACACAACCAACAAGAAAAAAGAAAAAAACGAGAGACACCAGACAAACAAAGAAAACACAGAAAGAAAATAGGATGAAAAACCACGAACCCGAACCAAGGAGACGCCAAAAGGACATAGAAAAGAAGATGAAAAAAAATACACCCGAGCGGCACAAAAGAAAAGGTAAGAATATAAGCGAAAGAAAAGAAGGGAGGAACCAAGAGAGTTTAGGAAAAAACGACAAGAAAACGGCGAAGATGAGCAAGCAACACGGGAAAAACAGGTCAAAAACAGGAAGAGGAGAAAGAGTTTGTACCGGCAAAAGTTCCCGATCTGAGCTTGAACTGAAATTCCTCATAGGAAAGTGCGGAGAAGTACCATTGGCTATGCAGCAGCTAACCAGGTAGAAGTAAACTTATCTAAGAAAATCAGTGGCCTCCAGGGAGAGTTAAGTGCGACAGCTGCCGCAGGGTGGTCCCAAGGAACCATTGGTGTTGATCCTGATGTTTTGGTTACACGTGACCACAGTCATGGTCAGTTGTTGTAAAATCTTGCAGCTGTAGTAGAATCCTTTTTGAGCGCTCCAACAAGCAGGTGGTCCAACTTCGTTGTTATCTGTTCAGCTTCGACTGTATCCTCAAATTCAAGATTCTCCTTCAAGATATTCCTGCCAAAATCGACTATGTGACGGTGAGAGTGCTCCATTCAACAAACGTTACAATGTTCAGTCACGGATAAAAATTAATTTAGACTTACGATTCTACATGCAATTTGAATTATTTATAGAATCCAATGGTGTGTTGTGTTTTGTTTTTTTTGGGTTGAAGATGCGCTATTTAAAAGGTAGATCCGGATAAAGGAAGAGGTTAAGTTTGAATTTGATCAGCAAGCATGAAGACATTGAACAATTTTTGGAAAGCCTGCAATCTCTTTCAACCAGGCATGGTCGATTTCCACATAAACTTGATTTTAAATTTTCCACCGCATCTAAAACACAACCCAATATTAATATGAGAGGACTCTATCAACAGGCTCTCCTAAAAGAAACCCTCAATATTTTAGATATGCCAGACAGTAAAATAGATTCTACTACATATGTTTTTCTCTTGAAGGTTTGCATTCACAAAAAGGAATTATTACATGGTAAATGAATCCACGCTCACATGACTCAAATGGGTATTATAAAAGACAGGCTTGTGGAAAATACGTTGATAAACATGTATGTCAAGTGCGGAAGCCTAGTAGATGCTCGGAAAGTGTTTGACAAAATGTCTGAACGCGATTTCTGCTCATGGACTTTGATGATTGCGGCTTATGCAAGGCATGAACCTATTGAAGAGGCGCTCGTAATCTTCTGCCAAATGCAAGATGTTGAAGCCGATCAGTGTTTTTTTTTTCCAGCGTTGTTTCGGCCTGTTCCAAATTGGCATGTATAGAACAGGGCCTGGAGATCCGTGAACAAATTATAACTAGGGGTTTTCAGTCTCACGTGTCTGTGGCCAATACCCTTGTTGACATGTATGCAAAATGTGGCAATATGGGAAAAGTGTGGCAACTATTCGACGAAATACCTCAACCAGATGTTGTTTCCTGGACAACCTTAATTGTAGGATATACACATGGTGGGCTCGTTCATGAGGCCTTGCAGATCTTTGAGTGAATGCCTCATCGAGACATGGTATCATGGAACACAATGATTGTAGGGTTTACATGGAATGGATATGTAGATGAAGCTTTGCAACTATTTAAGAAAATGCCTCAATCAAATGTTGTGTCGTGGAATGTGATGATAACAGGTTTCGTACAAAAGGGGTTTGTTGATAAAGCCCTCAAGATTTTTCAGGAAATGCCTCAAAGAGATGTGGTTTCATGGAATGAAATGATTGCGGGATTCACACAGAATGGGCACTTTCAGGAGGCGCTGATGCTTTTTCGAGAAATTGAATTGGCAGGTGTGAGGCCAAACTCAAAAACCTTTTCCTATGTCTATGCAATTTACCAGAATGGTTATTGTTTCTTTTGCATGGTATTTGGGACACTGTGTGGGTGAGAAGCGTGAGTTTGGTGGAGAATTAATTTTGGGACTGCGGGGAGAAGGGGACTGCTCGTGCGTGGCCATGAGATATAATGTTTAAAACAAGAATGTTAAATCTACTCCTTGTAATAGTTTTCTACCTTCTTTCAGTATCTTGAAATAAATATTCTTTCCTATTTAATAGCGCCTAGACAAATGTTTTCGTGGTTGTTTATATCGCTGCTTGATTGTGTTGGTTGTTCCTTTAAATCTCGTTCCAATTTCGTTGGTTTTGCTTGAAATGTTCTTTCCTCTCTTATAGCTTACTCTATTTCATATTTGTTTAAATGGGCTACTGCAATATTGAGCGATGCAATCTAGTTCGTAGGGAGGGAAACATTTTAGAGTTTCGTTTGCTTATATGACTCTCTTTTAAAAGAATTCTGTGGTGGTATTTATAATTGAAGGCTTACTATATGGAAGGTTAAGCCTTCATATCTCTAGTTGGTTGATTAAATACGTATTTCCTGATTAGGGCTCTTCTGTTTTGCTAAAAGGTACATTAATAATGCCATTGTGTTCTAAAACTTGTTTAAGCCTGTGGGCATTCCTTACTTTTTGTTTAATTAGAAAATGGCATTAGGGCTTTGTTTTAGAACTATACATGGTTGACTGTTGTACCCAGTTCTAGAGGATGAATAACCTGACATCTATTTTGGCCTCTACGTGTTGAGAGAATTACTTTACCTTTTTCTTGGTTCAAACTCTTGTGTGATTAAAGTAAGGGGGAAACATTGTAAGTTTTATTGAATGAAATCTCTACAAATTTTACTAGGGGTCACGAGCAAGCTATTAATAGCTGGACTGAAACAAAAGTTGTAGGTGAATCCATGGTATTGGACTCGTGAACCCGTTCCTGTTAGATGATAGCTGATTACAGTGATAATATAATAGGTGGCTATTATATTCATCTGTTTGATATTTGCTAGACTTTTCCCTCATAAGCCCGCATGGATCGGGTAAAATTTCCATCTTCTATACCCTTGGCAAGGAGCTCATAGAACTTCTAGGCCTGACTGCACTGCGTAACCTTCCTGATGGATATGTGTGTTGGTTCTTATTTTGTGCTTGTACTCGTGGTAAGGTCCTTTGATTCTGGGGCATCACTGGTGTATTACCCACCGTGTATCGAATCCCTTTGTTTTCGAACTTGAATATCTTATACTTCAACTTGGTTACTAAAAGTCCCATTTTGTGGCTTTGTTAAGGAAATCAATTTTTATCTTTATTTTAAAATACTTATTGACATTTTTGGAAATATATAAAAATTATTAACTACTTTTGGGTTTAGCCTTCCATTACGTTATGAAGAGAAGTTGACGATTAGGATAAGGTTTGTTGGAAGAATAATGGCCCTTTTTGTGTCTCATTTGTATGCGTTTGGAAGGGTGGATTTGTTTTGTTAACTAGTACTACGTTTAAGAAATCCTATAAGGAAGTAGTGGTAAACTCCTTGGTTAAAACTGAAACTATAGTTGTTTTCTTTTAGGGCTTGAAACCCTTATTACTATGAAGCCTTCCCCTGGGAGAATTGGATAATCGTCGTTTTGTTTCGCGCCTATGATCATAAATACTATGTTTTGTCTTCTCTTGGACCCCTTTAGATAGATGGATTGAGTATTGGATTCTAATCACGTAAACCATAGGATCACATGAAGGAAATATCAACCCTCTTGACCTTCTTATTCCTAACCCATAAGGTCTTGCCTTGATTTATGTAATTTTTGTTCTTACTGGCATTTTGACTTTCTCCTTGTTGGATGGTTTAGATTTCTCTCTCATGTGATTAATCTTGGAGTTGTGGGTTGTGTTTTAATCCATTTCTGAATTTAGAACATTCCTTTCTTGATTTTGTTAAATGTTAGCTTACTGTTGCAATGTGTAGCCTTAACATGCTCAGTTCTCACGAACTGATTCTAGCTAGTATTTGTGCAGATGGATTATGCGATTAGATTAAAGGAAAGAGTTGTAAAGGTTTCATCAGTGCAATTTATGAAGTTCCTTGTAAAAATGTTCAATGTGAGGTAAATTTTGTAATAGTGCTTGCAAAGAAGTTTAGAAGACCTCTTGCCTTGGGTTGTTCTGAAATTTCGTGATGATGTTGTCTTGTCCTTCTGTAGGTTAACTGGTAACTTACCTTTGTGAGAAATGGTATTCAATCTTTACATCAATATGAGTATTGTAAAACTTTGATTTTGAGAATAAATTGTTAATTTAAATCTTTCTAAGACTTAGTGGCAATATTTTATAAGTAAAGTAAAATGGGTCGGTTAACCCTTAAAGGAGCTAAACAAAACTAATAATTTCATATTCAACAAATAAAGGTAGAGGTGATCTAATTGAAATCAAATAAGTCCATGAGTGATCAAAATGAAACCATCCCTTGTGAAGTAAAATTTTTATAACTTGATATCCCTAGCTACACTAGCGAACATTATCCTTTTTATGGTGAATTCTTAGAATGATCCTAAGATGAAACAAATTGTTAGTTGATATAAGATAATAAGATTTAATAAATAGGAGGAATCGGTTTCGAAGCCATGTAATCTGTCTCTCAACCATTTAAAAGGTAAATTGTTTTCTTTTGTAAAATCATCCAGTGAAGCCTAAGTAAAATATTTAATAATTTTCGATAAATCCTCAAGCTTCATTAAAAAATGAGTTAATAACTAATGAGGTCATAAAGATGAAATCAACTCGACCTTCTTCCTCTAACCTGTTATTTTTCAAGGTGCTTTGTCTTCCTTCTCTTAAGTATGTTGAACACAAACCCATGTTGTCATATGGGCATGAACAAGTTCTAATAGCGTAAGTGTAAATAGATGGCCTGGTGGGATTAATTTCCCCCTTTCTCTAAATAAATGAATTAAGCAAACAAATGTCATAATAGAGAAGTTTTAAAGATGATTACTCAGTGTAAAAAGAATAAACTTAGCTTGGTACGATGAATTGTATGAGTCATATCTTGAGCCTCCTTGAAAACGTAAGCTAAGAATTGCAAGATGTTTTTTAAAAATAAATAACCCTCAAGAATATCTCATTGTGGTTGGCCCTAACTGTAAGTGTGTTTTGTGCTTGGAATTCAATGTTGTTCTGTCAAAAAGAGAAAAGTAAATTGTCCTTGATAGGTGTGAACGTTTCCGTGCTACCTTTATGGTCATCCTTGTACCAGGTTGTTCACAGTGTTAGTTGTATCCATGGTGACGACATGTTGCATCATGTTATGTGTCAAGCAAGTTCAAAAAAAAATTTATCCTGTATTTCACTGTGTTGTTTGTGTGTGAATTTTGGGTCGTTACAAATCCTAAACCAAGAATCTTTGTCCAAGCTCCTCCCAAAACAATCCAAGCATGCAAGTCCAAGCTCCTTTTCTCGCAAAAATCCTTTCCCCTCCAAAAGAAAATAAAACTCTTCAACAAAAAACATCTAACCCCTTCAACAAGAGAGGAAAATTCAATAAATAGACAAAAGGGAAGGGTGAGGATGATGTGGCTCCATGTAGGATGCCACATCACACATCCTCAAGACCACCTCCCTTAGTCAACTCAACTCCAAAACACAATAAATGGGTGGTTGGGTTGTATGACATCTCTTTTCCACACTCCATCCCTTCCCATGTGCCTTAAGGCACAATTAAATGTAAATTGAAGAAAAGTGCACTCCAAAGTCACATTTCCCTTCCCAAAACAATAAATAATCACCCTTTTGGCTTCCCAACCCATAGATATGGTTGGTAAGGGGTTTTGGGAAGTGTGGGACAAGTTTAACTTGTCCCACAAGTCCCTCAAAATTGCCCTCAATCTCAAATTCGAGATTCAAAGAACTTGGACTGGTCAACACTCAAAACAAGCATTCAATACAAGAGGAAAACACAAGGCTCAAGGAGCCAACCATCAAAATTAATTACACCCACTAGACCTTCCTCAAAACTTAAAATTAAAACAAGACGTTAAATTAGTCTAAACATATTTAACAAAAGTAATTTAAAAAGGAGATATCACAAATGAAATCACCTACTAAAATAAATTGAAACAAGTAAATAAAATTCTTAACCCATTGGCCACATTAGAAAATTTCCCCCTCGTGGAAATTTTTTCCTAACAACCTAGAAAAAAAAACAAAAACAACACAATACAATTCACAAGTTGCCTTGACGACCAAATGTTGTAACCACCCGACATCCTGTTGTGTTTGGTTCCCAATCCCCCTTTAGGTTGTGATCATGTTGTGTTTCCTGAAAAATACAAAATACCTTCTTCGGCCTTGTGGCCATGTCAAAACATCTAAAATAACCGTATGCATGAAATTTATTAACATCTATATGAAATTCAATCATCAATTATTTCTAGGTCTAAATCATAACTTAATTATGCATTTCATCATTATCCAAAATTATAGTAATGTAAATTCAACAACTACATTCTACTTATCATGGCGAAGAAATCCAATGTTAGAACACATGCAATATATCCATATCATAAAAATATCAGTATCCAATAGTTTATCCACGAGTCAATATAGATCATACTGAAAGCAAAGTCTAATCATAACCCATATGCATCTACTCACAAAACATCATGCTAATCAAGGTAAGTATATGTGATGTCCATATCCAAAATTCTGCATAACTCAAAATGATAATCAACTAAGTGTCATAGGGAAGTGGGCACTACATCCCCCTCCCCTTAGACTAGACTTCCTCCTGGAAGTCACTGAAATAAGTGTGGAAACTGAGCTCTCAATGATGTAGCATCCTCCCAAGTAGCAGCAGTCTCATCATACCTGTCCCACTAAACACGTACTTGATCAATCTCTCTACCTCGAAGGCCCGAGGTCCTACGCTCTAAGATACGTATGGGCTCCACCATCACTTGCCCCTGATCCTGCACCTATAATGAGGTCCAATCTAATACATGAGAAGGATCCGCTACATATTTCCTAAGGACAGACACATGAAACACTTCATAGACATGAGACAAGCTAGGTGGAAATGCTAGACGATAGGCCAAGGGACCGAGGTGCTCCAAGATCTCGAAGGGACCCACAAACCTAGGATCAATCTTAGAACCTTTTCCGTAACGGATAGGGATCTTATGCGGTCTGACACGAAGAAACACCTTCGCTCCTACCTCAAAACTATGATTTTTCCTATGCGGGTCCGCATACTTCTTTTGTCTATCCTATGCCTCCTGCAATCTCTGTCTGATCAAGGTAACCTGTTGCTCCATGTCCTGTAATAATGCTGGCCCAAGGGAAACCCTATCCTCAATCTTGTCCCAACTAAGAGGTGTCCTGCACTCTCTACCATATAATGCCCGAAAAGGAGCCATCCCTATAGAACTCTGGAAACTATTATTATAGGCAAACTCCACCAAATACAGATACTCCTCCCATCTCGACTGGTGATCCATAACATACATCCTAAGCATGTCCTCCAAAATCTGATTCACCCACTCAGTTTATCCATATGTCTCTGGGTGATATGATGTGCTGAAATTGATCCTTGTCCCAAGAGCATGCTGCATAGTGGTCCAAAAATGGGAAGTGTACAAAGGATCGTGGTCGCACTTGATTTTCTGTGGAATCCAATGTAATCTGACAATCTCGTCAAGATATACTCGTGCCACTGCACTAGCTGTATAGGTGGTCTTTACTGGGGAAAAATGAGCTACTTTCATCAATTTATCCACCGTGACCATGATGGCTATGTGGTGGTATCTCGACATTGGTAACCCAACAATGAAATCCATAGAAATGGTGTCCCACTTCCACTCTAGTATGGCATGAGGATAGAGAAGGCCAGCTAGATGTTGGTGTTTGGCCTTCACCTTCTGACACTCTAAATAGCATGACACGAAAAAATCTATGTCTCTCCAAAGTCCTCTCCAGAAATACAACTGTCTCAAGGTAGCGTGCATCTTCTTCACCCTGGGATGGGCTGAGTAAGGTGCACGATGGGCCTCTCTCAAAATTTCCTGTCTCAAGCCTCCATCTCTAGGAACATATATCCGACCTCTGTGTCTGAGAAGACCATCTGCCTCTAATGAAAATCCATCAAATCTCCCCTCAAGAGGTCTCTGAGATTCAATCTCTGCTCTGGATGTAAGGTAGAAACTATCCTGAGGAAGATGCTGTAAGATCCTGCCCCGCAAATCTGTGCCCACTGTGGTAGCCATAGCCACATGTCTCCATCTACTCAAGGCATCTACCACCACATTCTCCTTTCCCTTCACATGCACTATCTCCATGTCATACTCACAAAGTAGCTCCATCCAACGCCGCTGACGAGCATTTAGATTGGGCTGCGTGAAGAGGTGGCGAAGACTCAAGTGATCAGTCCTGAGTGTGAATGTTCGATCAAGAAGAAAATGCCTCAATTGGACCAAGGCATGTACAACTGCAGTAAGCTCAAGGTCATGAGTCAGATAATTAAGCTCATAATCCTTGAGTTTGTGAGACTCAAAAGCCACAACTCTGTCCCCTTGCATAAGTACTCATCCAAGGCCTGCTAATGAAGCATCTGTACAAACGTAGAATTCACCCTGCGGGTCTGGCACTGTAAGAATATGTGCTGTCATGAGGCATTTCTTCAGTGTACTAAAGGCCTATTCACATCTATCTGACCATAAAAACTTTTTCCCTTTCTGCTGAAGTGAAGTGATGGGGTGCACAATCCGAGAAAAGTCCTAAACAAACCTCCTGTAATACTCTGCTAGACCCATGAAGCTACGCACCTCGGTCACACTAGTGGGTGTTGGCCAATCCATGATGGCTCAAATCTTGGAAGGATCGACTGTGATACCTTCCCCAGAAATGATGTGGCCCAAATACTGCACCTCAGTCTGAAAGAATGCACATTTCTCCAAATTCCCGTAAAGGTGCTGCTCACGGAGACACTGAAGAACCTGACAAAGCTGCTGCTCCTCGTGTTCCTCATGCATGAATGAGTAAACTAGAATTTCATCGAGGAATATGAGCACGAAGTGATCAAGGAAGGTCCTAAATACCCCATTCATCAAACTCATAAACACTGCAGGGGCATTCGTAAAACCGAAAGGTACCACTGTGAACTCGTAATGGCCATACCTCGTATGGAATGCGGTCTTATTAATATCCGTCTCAGAAATCCTGAGCTAATGGTACCCTGACTTAAGATCTATCTTGGAGAAAATGGTAGCCCCCTTCATCTGATCAAATAAATCATCAATGCGTGGAAGGGGGTAACGATTCTTGATCGTTACTTTATTTAGTTGACAGTAGTCAATACACAACCGAAGAGATCTATCCTTCTTCTTCACGAAGATCGCTAGTGCACCCCAAGGGGATATACTAGGGCAGATTAGGCCCTTCTCTAAAAGGCCCTCGAGCTGTAATTTGAGCTCACATAGCTCAGGAGTAGTCATCCGATAGGGTGCTCGTGAGATAGGCTCTGCTCCCGGAACTAGATCAATATGGAAATCTATCTCACGTGGGGGAGGTAACCCTGGTAGCTCTCCTAGAAAAACATCAACAAACTCTCTCAATATGGGATGGTCATTCTAGAAATGATGTGGCCCAAATACTGCACCTCAGTCTGAAAGAATGCACATTTCTCCAAATTCCCGTAAAGGTGCTGCTCACGGAGACACTGAAGAACCTGAAGAAGATGCTCCTCGTGTTCCTCATGCGTGAATGAGTAAACTAGAATGTCATCGAGGAATATGAGCACGAAGTG
>CM034156.1:576608219-576810719 GCA_019776745.2 Taxus chinensis | reverse complement strand
GCGCGAAATGGGCGAAGGTTCGTCCGGGACAGCCGGGACAAAAGTACGCGAGGGACGCGAAAGCGCGAAATGGGCGAAGGTTCATCTAGGAAAGCCCGGAAAAAATTATGCGAGGGACGCGTGGGACACGAAAGCGTGAAATGGGAAAAGACAGAAGAGGAAAAGTCAACGTTTGACCTGCGAAACTTCAAACGGCCATAACTTTTGACTCCGAGCTCCGATTTTCACAAAATTGGACTTTCTTATTTTTAATGATCGTAGATATATTTAATTAAGAGAAATATATTCGGCTCCAGTCAGTTAATATTCATTCCCGTCAAATTACAGAAAACGCCTGCCAGACCCAAAATAGCTGCCCGCACTCAGAAGGCCGTAAATTTTGCATTTCTCAACGAAATTGCACAAAATTGGTACCGTTGGAATCGTGGTTCTGAGCCCGATGCAAAAAAATCAATAAATTCTAGATTTTATCAGAAATTAATTGAGTTTTTTAAGAAAACGTGGCCATGTTCAGAACAGTGTTTTATTTGATAGCTGGGAGTGCAATTAAGAGGCATGGTCATCATTATTTCTCTACTGCAGCACATGGGACAGTATGGGGAGCCTTTTGCAAGTAATATAAAATAATTCCACTCAATTTAATGCTTCTTACAAGTGGTTGAAGGATAGATTTCGGGATTTCCATTTTCCCTTCTCTTCTCCTTCTCATTTTTTCTATAAATTGGAGTGTTGGGTTCATTATAAAGAGAGAGAGTTTTTGGGTAGCAAAGCTCTACCAAAATTGCTTTGTGAAGCTAGTGTGTTGTAGGCCCTTGTAGTGGACTCCTTGCATGGTGATCCAGGCCCTTATCTTGTAATAGATTGAACTGTGAATACCAGGAAGCAATAAAATACAAAGTTTGTGGATGTATCTTCCCCTGCTGTGTTTTCTTGCATTCTTCTTGCCCCTTTTATCTTTCTACAAGAATATTGTGTCTATTATTATGTTCTTGCAGGAATTCACTAACATTGTGTATGCTTGGAATATTGTTGTGAATGCATTTTGCTAGATTATGGTGAACTTTCATCACCTCTTCTAGTGTGCACTTTACCTCTGTATTTCACACATTTGGAGATTACTCTCACACCCTCATTTTCTGGTGTATCACCGCTTTAGTGTAGGCTTTCATTTTATGTATTCTCTCTCCCTGGTCCCTTGGAAATTTAGATTAGAACAGTTAGCTTATCCTGCATTAGAGTAGATTGTGGCAGGTAGTTTAGGAGCAAGAACCAGCTTTCTCTGGAGGTCTGTCCCAAATAGCAAGTCCCACAACTTGGAGATAGTACCCATGTTATCCAATCACACTGTGAGTTCAAATACATACACAGGGGTGCTGTGATTCGGTGATAACAAAAGTATTTACAACAAACTTTTCCAATGGTACATTTACAATATTATCACAAGTTTCCCCTCTTTTTTTTTGCACATTTGTTTTCTTTATTTCTTTACAATTCTTAGAATAATGTAAACACATCTCAAGTAAAACTTGCATTCAACCATGTGACTTTTGGTGCAAATATAGATTACAATGTCCCTTTCTTTTGAAATGTAGAATAAGGTAATACAACTTATTTTCACATACAAATTTACAACAAAATTATATACATCAAGGAAATGGAAAAAGTCTTCATATGCTCCAAGGTATTCCTCATCCAAGCTCGGAGTTCCAAGTAGTTCCAAATCACAACCAAGATAGGGGGAGAGGAAACACTCTCCTCCCAACCAAAAAATCAATAGAGAAGAGAAGTAATCTCCTCCATTGACCCCCGAGCCCCAAACACAACACAATGAAAGGGTGGTTTCCAACTCAAGGCAAAAAAAATTGCTTCCACAATACAAATCTCTTCACAACATTCAAGACTAGGAACAAAGAAGAAAAAAAAACACAACAAAAAACATTCCACAACAAAGCTTTTATCCAAGCCAACAAGAGAAGGAACTATGAGAAAGTTTTCTTTATGTCTCCCCATTGAAATGAGATGCCCATCCAAACCCTCCACAATAAAGCTCAAGCCTCTATGACTCTTATGCCTCCCTCAAGTACCCCTTTTTCCTCCCAAACTCTTATACCTCCCTCCTCTTATGGCTCCCTCAAGGACAAGGTAAGAATGTAAACATTCTTACCCAAGATGGGCATCCCTCTCAAACTCCCTTCACAATTTCCTATTCTACTCTTATGCCTCCCTCATGAGTTTTCACATAGACCTCTCCTACATCACTCCTTCAGCATTCTACCCATTGTTTTCCCCCACAACACACAAAAAAAAAAAACATACATTTACTACTAATTTAGGCATAAAAACAACAACAATAAGAAAGCAAAAGGAGAAGGGTCCCTACCTCTCCATTGAAGAAGCCTAAACAAAGAAGCTTTGTCCAAGATCCTCCCAAAACAATCCAAGCATGCAAGTCCAAGCTCCTTTTCTCCCAAAAATCCTTTCCCCTCCAAAAGAAAATAAAACTCTTCAACAAAAAACCTCTAACCCCTTCAACAAGAGAGGAAAATTCAATAAATAGACAAAAGGGAAGGGTGAGGATGATGTGGCTCCATGTAGGATGCCACATCACACATCCTCAAGACCACCTCCCTTAGTCAACTCAACTCCAAAACACAATAAATGGGTGGTTGGGTTGTATGACATCTCTTTTCCACACTCCATCCCTTCCCATGTGCCTTAAGGCACAATTAAATGCAAATGGAAGAAAACTGCACTCCAAAGTCACATTTCCCTTCCCAAAACAATAAATAATCCCCTTTTTGGATTCCCAACCCATAGATATGGTTGGTTAGATGTTTTGGGAAGTGTGGGACACCCCCAAAATTTCCCTCAATCTCAAATTCGAGATTCAAAGAACTTGGAGTGGTCAACACTCAAAACAAACATTCAATACAAGAGGAAAACACAAGGCTCAAGGAGCCAACCATCAAAATTAATTACACCCACTAGACCTTCCTCAAAACTTAAAATTAAAACAAGATGTTAAATTAATCTAAACATATTTAACAAAAGTAATTTAAAAAGGAGACATCACAAATGAAATCATCTACTAAAATAAATTGAAACAAGTAAATAAAATTCTTAACCCATTGGCCACATTAGAAAATTTCCCCCTCATGGAAATTTTTTCCTAACAACCTAAAAACAAAAACAAGACAATACAATTCACAAGTTGCCTTAACGACCAAATGTTGTAACCACCCGACATCCTGTTGTGTTTGGTTCCCAATCCCCCTTTAGGTTGTGATCATGTTGTGTTTCCTTCAAAATACAAACTACCTTCTTCGGCCTTGTGGCCATGTCAAAACATCCAAAATAACCGTATGCATGAAATTTATTAACATCTATACGAAATTCAATCATCCATTATTTCTAGGTCTAAATCACAACTTAATTATGCATTTCATCATTATCCAAAACTATAGTAATGTAAATTCAACAACTACATTCTACTTATCATGGCGAATAAATCCAATGTTAGAACACATGCAATATATCCATATCATAAAAATATCAGTATCTAATAGTCTATCCACGAGTCAATATAGATCATACTGAAAGCAAAGTCTAATCATAACCCATATGCATCTACTCACAAAACATCACGCTAATCAACATAAGTATATGTAATGTCCATATCCAAAAGTCTGCATAACTCAAAATGATAATCAACTAAGTTTCATAGGGAAGTGGGCACTATAGGGTGGGTCACTTTAAGAGGTGTGGGACAAGCTTATCTTGTCCCACAAGTCACCAAAATGGCCTAGAAGTTCAAAATATGAATTTCACATGAGAGACTGAGTACACACAACTTCAAAACAATTTAATTCATTCTCATCCCACACACATTAAAGCTACCAACTCACATTTATTTCCCCCTTTTCTCACATCCTAATTAACACTAGTTATATAATTTTAATTAACTTAAGAGGGGTGTTAAAAAATAATAATAAAGTGACTCCACATACTAATAAAAATATAAAACTCACAATAAAATTAAATCAACAAGGCAAAATCACAAGCTTACCCAAGGTGACTATTGAGGCCACCCCCCAATGGTGACCTCCAACAATCAACAACAATACACAACATATGAATACATGAGTTACCATGGTGACCTATTGTCAATACCCCACATTCCTTCATTGTTGGTCTCTTATCCCCCGTAGTTTATTGTGCTATAACTTCTTGTAAATTCCAACAATACCTTTCTAGTCTCATGGCCATATTAATGACGTCAAAATAATAAAACAAATGCATGTATACATAACAGTTTACATAATTGAATATCATGATTAGACCAATGTTAGAATCAAGTAATTCACGAATTGTTTAATTTTCTAACATTTTGATTCTAACAATCCATCAATTTGCACTAAGATCACAACATCAACAATCATCTAGAAATATCCATAGTTCATGTCCAATACATCCGTATAGTAGTACAGTTAGAACATCGAATACTGATATAGGAATCAAGCATATAAATTTACTGTAATAGTTGCATCATGTCACAATTCTAACATGTCTGTACTGTCTGTCCAATAAGTAAAATGAGTGTATCAATGTCCATCTAGAAATGTCTAATCTCTATTACAATATTAAAGTTTAGGGATCTAATAAAGAGTGACCAGAGCCAAAACAATACAAACAATAGTAATGACATAACAACCAGTCCGTAACAAGGCAACTATTTTAGATCATCATCATTATATCCTTAAATTCCCATCAAGGTCGACAATAAACCCATACAGTCAAAATAATAAGTAAAACACAATAATAATCATGACATCCCACACATCATATTAGTATGCTAACTATAATATAACAGTCATGTTTACGATTATAATCAATTCAAAATTGGTAACATGGTTCATTTAGTGTCGAAGAGGAGTGGGCATTACAGATACATTAGCACCCATATTACATCAACCCCTACTAGGATCATCTTGGTTTCACGTCTTTACAGAGAGAGTGCATTTATTTAAGGAAATAGTGGAGCTGGGTTCCTCTGATTCCACCGTGAAGTTGTCTTTTTTCCCTTTTTCAACATTTATTTCAAAGAAGTTTTAGAATCATTGCCATTATTTGACAAAGCATATTATTTTTCCTGTTCTTTTTTCTCCCCCAGTCTCTATGTCATTTGGATTAAATTAATGGCATTTTGAAATTCTACAATTGAAAGTCATGCACTTTAAAATCTTCTTTACCACTTCTCTGAATTATGATCAAGTGATATGGTGTAGTAAGTTGTAACACCCACAATTTGGAAACACAAATACAACAGCAAAAAAAAACAAAATATTTTTTTTGACTTACATTACTCACTACATAAAACCACATGAGCTCCAATAGATAAACTTAACACCACATAAGACACTTACACAAGTCATCAACTCACATAGACACATGACAACACCATATACATGTCGATGCCACACTTTCTCCAATGAATGAATTCTAGCAATGACCCAACTACAAAAGGAACCCAAGGATTGGAAAACCCACAACACATCATTACCATGATTTCATCTTAGTTACGATTAACATTTCAAAAAATACTTTATTATGCAAGGATATTTTTTCTCCTTTTTTCAACTATAGATTCTTAAATTCATTTCACAGTCAAATTATCATTTGACCATTTAAGTTGGCTCTTTATCCCTTATGACAATCCCCATAACTTACATAATTATTTGTCACATTTCAAAATATTTACAAAGTTCCTAATTCTTTAGTTCTTATGTTAGGATTGTGCTTCCCAAACATTTATTCAAAATTTGAAATTTTACCCTTGCTACACATGTGAATCTGAAGTGATGATGAAAAAGAAATCTTAGGATTAAGGAAGGTTTAGGTTCAAGATACATTTTTTCCATAAGCATTCTTTGATCACGGTATATTTATTTACCTACCAGGGTTAATATAATTTAGTAACTTGTTGAATCCATTCAACATTTCCACATCAAGAGACTTTATTTAGATTAACATAAATATTTTGTTTTCTCAAAGTTTGATCTCACCAATGGAAATTCATATTTTTAACGCCCTTTAAAACTCCCACTCGAGACCCAATAAGAACCTAGGTTTAGTTACAAAAATTATGGAATAATTTTTTCCTTCTTTGAAAAGCGTGACCACTACCAGGCTTCAAGCAACAATTGTCGCAACAAAGATTAAAAGTCAATTATAATTTAATAAATGAAATTTTCCCATTGTAACAAACATTAGATTTAAAAATGGATGCTTGCTCATGGAGGTCCAAGCTATTCCCTCAATCCACAGGGGTGTTTACTACCCTTTCCTCCATCTGGGATGATGAAGCGAAAGCGCACTGCATTTATATTCCAGAATCTATGATTGAGAAGGCCAAGTCCAGGTTTCCCTTTGCACTAATTGGAGCTTTTGCAGGCTATCGTCCAAATATCGATGCTGTCCGCAAATGGTGCGGATGGAAGTGGTGCTGCTGGGTTGATATCATCGCTGTTCCCCGGCCACGCCCTTCTGTTCAATTTTTCTAAGGAAGATGAGATGATTAAGGTTCTCGACGCTGCTCCTTGGATGTTTGGAAGAACTGCCCTGCATCTGAAGCGATGGAAGCCAGGGGTCTCTCTTCAAATCAAGGAATTGCCCATTTGGATATCTCTGCCGGCTCTTCCAGTGGAATTTTGGGAGGACAAAGTCCTTATTGGCATAGCAGCTTCAATGGGAGAGCTAATCTCCTTGGAACTTGCAACAAAAGCCAGAAGCAGGCTTATACTATGTGGAAGCATGGAGGTGGGGGCTGTTCTTCCAAAGAATATCATTCTTTCTTCTCCCACGGGCCGTCTTGTATAGAACATCATCCCTGAAGACCACGGTTTGGTTTGTCCCAAATGTTGGAAGGTCAACTTCCAAGCTAAACTATGCAAGTGCTCCATGGAGATAGTGGATGAAATAGGCAGGAAAAACAGCAGAGAGGAGGTGCGGATCATCGCAGGAGAGATCCCTGACCCATTGCGCACAAGAGACTGCAACAATGGTGGAACTAACCAGTCTGAAATGGCTCTGCTCGCGGCTTCGCATGGTGACCTCCCTACACGTGTGGGATAGGCTGCTACGGTGTGGAAGACGCGGGAAATTCCATTCAAAACTATTCACGAGTCAAACAAGATAGATAGTGAATCTTCCGAATGGGAGACTGGGTCAGAAACAGATGTAAATACGGCAGATTTGGAGACTGCCACGAGGGAAGTGAACCGAAAAAGTAAATCTATGATAGATCATAAACAAAGACCTTTAAATGCGGATTTGAACTGTAGCAGAAGGAAGATGGACAGTACAAGTGAAAAGATTTCATTATTGACTTCGAAGGCGAGGATTTCAAATTCTGTTTCTCCTAAGTTAAATGGTTATTTAGAGGTGGTTCTCGACGTGGATGATGAAAACATGGCGGGATGGAGCACTGTTTGTAGAAAATCTTTCCGCGGTTTTCGTGGAGGGGGTGCACTCCGGGGCACTTAGGTTGGATGTATTTGTTCTCATCGGCGCTGTTTCTTTTTGCTGTTCACTTTCTGGGTTTTGTGGGTTTTAGTGCTGTCTTTAGTAGGTTTTCTTCCTACTTGCGTCCTTGTTTTTTTTGACCTTTTGATCTTTTACTCGCTTGGGCACATCTGGCTTCTGAGTCTTCTCTGTACAAGGGTATAGTCCCTTTCAAAAAACTATTTTCCAATAATAAAAAAAAACAAACATTAGATTCAAATTACAAAATTAATGAGTGTAATTAATACAACATAGTATAAATTTCCTTTAGGTGTTAATTTAATAAATAATTAAATTAACTCTAAGATTAAATGTTCTCTAATAAATTTTAGAACGTTTAAAGTGGCCAAAACAATTAAATACGCAAGGTATTTAACTCCACCAGGTCTAGAAAATAACCAAGGTTCACATTAACATGAGGTTAGGAAAATATTCACTAACCCCATAATGTGAAGGTCAACCCAAGATTTAGAAACAAACATCAAGTTTGAAAGTGGTAAATTCCCACTTACCCACTCTCATGCTCATCTTGAACTCCAACCTCATTTTTCACACATTTAATGCACTTAAATTTTCCTGAAAACATTTCCATTGGATAGGAAATTTCTTCCCCTTTCCAATGATATAAAGAAGTGCTCTGAACTCCTCATATTTCTTAAGTTATGAGTTGACGGGCCAGGGGAGGAAAATTTTCCCAAAAGCGGGCTTGTGGGCATGGGGAAGAAAATTTTCCGAAAAGCAAGCTGGTAGGCCTAGGGAAGACAATTTTTACACAAAGGCGGACCTGTGAGCTTGGGGAAGAAATTTTACCCCAAGCCGCAGGGGACACGTGTCCATAATTTGAGCCAACGCGGAAAGGCGGGTCGCTGGTGGCACTTAAGATTTTTAGTCTTTCTGGTTAAAAAGGTAAAATTTTTTAAAGTGAGTCATGCCTCTGCTAACACCTAGAGATGACATGCGTCATGCCCAAAAATTTCAAGCAGGAAGACGGACTTACGGGGAATCTTAGAACTTCAAAATTTTTGAGTTGAAAAACTCCAAGGTTTAAAACAACCTCTGCTCCTCCACCAATGCCTAAGGATGCCACGTGCTAGATAGACAGTAACATGCAGGAAAGTGGGCCGGTAGGGAAACTTAAGATTTTACGCCAATTTGTTTTTGAAGATAAATTTTAAGGTGCGGGCCTACGAACCCATGGAATTATTTTCCAAAAGTCAAGTTGTGGGGCTGCAGGGTCGCGGGGGAAACTTGGCAAAAATAATTTTAATTTTTTTGAAACCAAATGAAGTAAAAAAACTTTAGATGGCCATAACTTTGGATTGGAAGCTCAGATTTTAGAAACTGAGGACTTTTTGGAAAGGGAGTGAATTCCTCTTTTCCTAAGAAGCATAAAATTTCATTTTTAACAAATTTAAGTTGGTGAATTTTACAAAAATGTCTTTCCTGACATTAACATGTGAATTAAACTTTTTCAACCACCATAATTGATTTGATCTACCATTGTTTCTTCTTCAACATGCTAAAGAGACATGGAGGGTCACAGTTGAAAGATTTCAAATAGATTGCAAGGATAAAATGTTAATGATTTATATTCAATACGATTTTCCTTCTCTTTTTTGGTGAAATTATATTGTTTTGCCTCTTGCCTGATTAATGATGAAATATGTAGAATTTCAATTGCAATACAAACTATTTGGGAATGCATTTTGATCATCGCTAGTTAATTTTAATGTTTCATTTGTCTTCCATTGTTACAGGGTACTCTGTTTGTTTTTCTCATATTGAAATGTAGGTTTTACAGAGAATCCTAATGTGAAACATGCTTAACCTCGGTTTGACCCATTTTCATTTACCATACTTTAGACATTTTAGTTCATTCCAATCTAATTTACAACGTTTTAACTTTTCTTCATTCAGTACATGAAAAGCAAGAAAGTGATTCTATTTTCAAACATGCCAATCAAATAATATAGAGGAATGCAATAATTTTAACAAAGCCATTTCCATCCTTCAATAGAGATTTTACAAACATAATTCCAACAACATATTTTAAACAAGAGTAATACCATTTGATGGAACTTGAATCAACATTCAATTAATTGAAATAATTCTTTTTACACTTCCTGTCTATTTTCCAAAATATAAAAAATAACACTTTCTCATTCTTTCTCACATTCAAGTAAAACTTTCATATCTATAATAGAGCCACTGTTTACCACCAAATAAGTTTATATGGTCATCCACCTAATGTGGGAAATATTCTTTTTTACAATAAGGACATCCCAAGGGGACTACTAAATTTATCTTTGTACACATGCTCTAAGAACAGACAACAAGAAGATCCACCTTGTTTCATTTTTATCACAACAAATACATGACGAGAAACAACACTCTCCACCAAACCAATAATTCCAATGAAGATGAGAATACATCCTCCTCATTGGCTCACCGAGCCCTAAACCACAATGCGTAATAAGAAATGTATTTCAACTCATGGCAACAAATAGGATTCCACAACACAAAAACAATCTTCACATATAGGACACAGTCCTATACATACTGCAGTTTGCAACCATAGGAAGAACAACAAACAATACTCAGGATTCATCATGCGCAAGACAAAGGAGCAAGACCTATGGGGGAAGCTTCTTATACCTCCCAATGGGGAAATGGGTGTCCACCTTAAGATAAACATGCCAATATATATATATATATATATATATATATATATATATATATATATATATATATATATATATATATATATAATTTCAAAACCCCTACATGCCTTTATGCCTCCCCCAAGTACCCCTTATACCTCCCATTCTCCTATGCCTCCGCACACTCTTATGAAACCCCATAATGAGTAAAGAAAAGTAAGCTATTTGTTTTACAAGGTGGAACCCAATCCCAAACTCCCTCCACAATAACACTTATACCTCCCCAAAACTCTTATGCCTCCCCACAAGAGTTCCCCATAGTCTTCTCCTACACCATACCTAGGCAATTTACCCAACCAGCCAACAACATACCAAAATATACCAACATACCCAATCTACCCCACCTCTCCAGGATGGAGCTTGATCCAAAAGTTCAACAACAAGCTTCTTTAAATCCAAAACAGTCAAAAATCTCCAACAAATCCACAAGCATCAAATCCTCTAACTCTCCCAAAATTGCAAGAGCATTAAACCAAATGAAGTAACCAAGAGCCCCCAAAACAACAAAACAATTTAAATAAATAAAAAAGGAAGAGAGGAGGATGAGGTGGCTCCATATAGGATGCCACATCGCTCATCCTCAACTCCATGTCAAAATTCAACTTCAAGCCCCAAATCACAATTAATAAGTGGGTGAATAAAATGACATTTTACTTACACACACAATCTAATTGCACATCCCTTAAGGACTAAAATTAATTACATGTAAGAATGTGCAAAAGAAACATACAACTTGTCTTCCCAAAATACATAAAAATGGATAATTTTGACCCTCGAACCAATAGGTAGGGTTGGTGTAACAATTTAAGAGGTGTGGGACAAGTTTAACTTGTCCCACAAGCCTCCAAAATTAGTCCCTAAAGACAATCTGAATTTCAAAAGGAAGGTGAAGTGTTTCACACCCAAGGTTACTTACACATCTTTCACAACACATAATCCAAGAGCCATCAACTCTAATAAATGCTTTCTTTTCACCCATTTAATTAATTTATCAATATGATTACTCACTAATCTTGACACCAATAAATAAATAATGAAGGGGATAATACATTACTAAATAAACATATACTAAAATTAAACAAGGGAACAAATGAAAAGACTACACACAACCCCTTGGTCACATTTGAAGGTGATCCCCCCCATGGGAACCCCTAACAACAATACAAATATACACAAACAATGATACACGGTGCCATGGTGACCCTTGTTGAATTCATCTAGAATTCCAATGTGGTTGGTCTCTAATCCCCCAGTGTTTGTTGTGACATGTTACCTGCAAAACACAAATACTTCCTTCAACCTCGTGGCCGCATCAAAACATCTAGAATAAATATAAAATATAACTCCAAATCATCTATATATATGAATAATCGAAACACCATCCAAGCAAACAACAATATCATTTTACAATTTCATCCCATATCCATATGATCAAAAGATTAGTTCAATTTTCTAGGTCTAACTCAATATGAAAAAATAACACATGTCTAAACACACACACACACACATACACACATATATATATATATATACATATATATATATACATATATACATATATATACACATAGAGATATAACCATATTAACAACATAACAACATCAGTATAAAATGTCCCCAATACTCCACATGCATCATATATGAATCAAAGTCAACAATAGTCCATTATCTCTAATTTCTAACATCATACCAACTCAAAAGCTATAATAATGTCCCGTAGGTATAGTCGATTAGTATCATAAATCAATATCAAAAGGTGTTAAAGGGAAGTGGGCACTACATCCCCCTCCTCTTAGACTCAACTTCCCTCCTGGAAGTCACTAGAACAGGTGTGGAAACTGAACTAATAATAAAGTAACATCCTCCCATGTAGTCGTAGACCTCATTATATCTGTCACACTGCACCCAAAACTGGTCAATCTCTTTGCCTAAAAGGCCCATGGATCCTACATTCTATAATGCAAGACGGGTTCCACTATCACCTGCCCCCTGATCATGTACCTGCAATGAGGTCCAATCACAACACATGAGAAGGATCTACAATATATCTCCTAAGTACTAAAACATGAAACACATCATGGATGCCGAGAAAAGCTAGGTGGCAACGCTAAACGATATGCCAAAGGGCCGATACACTCCAAAGTTTTAAAGGGGTCCACATATATAGGAGCTAACTTAAAACCCTTTTTTCCTAATAGATAGGGACTCTTATGTGGGCTTGACACAAAGGAAAACCTTCCTACCCACCTCAAAACTACAGTTAGTACTATGCTGATATGCATAATTCTTCTACCTATCCTGTCCCTCCTGCTATAGTCTCTGTATGATCATAATCACCTACTGCTCCATGTCCTGCAGTAAATCTACTACAAGAGAAACCCTATCTTGTAACTTGTCCTCAACTAAGACGTGTCCTGTAGTCTCTGCCATACAAGTTCTTGAAAAGGATCCATGCCTATTGAACTCTTAAAAACTATTATTGTAGGAAAACTCCACCAAGTACAGGATACTCCTCCCACCTTGACTAATGATCCATAACATACATCCTAAGCCTGTCCTCCAAGATATGATCTACCTACTCAGTCTGTCCATCTATCTCACGATGATACGTCATGTCCTGAAATTGATCCTCATAACGAGGGAACTGTTGACATGGTAGTCCAAAAGCGGGAAGTATCTAGAGGATCGCAGTCACAAATAATCTTCCACGAAATCCTATGAAATCTGAAAATGTCATCTAGATACACCCATGCCACTGCACTAGCTGTATATTGGTGGTCTTCACTAGAATAAAAATGAGTCACTTTCGTCAATTGATTCAATCGTGACCATGATAGCATCGTGGTGGTATCTTGACATTGGTAGTCCACACAACTGAAGTCCATGGAAATGGTGTCCCATTTCCACTCCGGTATAGCATGAGGATAGAAAAAGGCCAGCTATATGTTGATGCTATGGCCTTTCACCTTTTAGTACTCTAAATAGCATGGTAAAAACTAAGCCACGTCTCTATGAAGTCCCCTCCATGTGATACAACTGTCTCAAGGTGACGTGCATGTTCTCTACCCTAGGATGGGTGAATAGGGTGCATGATGTGCCTCTGTCAAAACGTCCTACCTCAAGTCTCCATCTCTAGGAATGTAAATCCGTCCTCTGTTCCAGAGAAGGCCATCTAACTCTAATGAAAAACCAATGAACTTCCCCTCAAGGGGTCTCTAAGACTCGATCTCTACTCTAGCTACTGTAGAATCCTTCTCCACAAATCAGTGCTCACTAAGGTGGCCCATAAACACATATATCAGTCTTCTAAGGGCATCTACAACCACATTCTCCTTCCCCTTCACATGCTCTATCTCCATGTCGTACTCATAAAGCAACTCCATCCAATGCTGTTGATGAGCGTTGAGATTGGGCTGCATGAAGAGGTGATGAAGACTCAAGTGATTAGTCCTAAGTGTGAATCTCCTTCCAAGCTGCAAATGTCTCCATCAAACCAAGGCATACAAAATTATCGCAAGCTCAAGATCATGAGTTGAATGATTGCGCTTATAATCTTCGAGCTTGCGAGACTCAAAAGCAACTACTCTGCCCTGCATACATCAACACACCTCCGACTCCTGCCAAAGAAGCATCCATGCATACCACAAAATATCCTTATGGATCTGGCACCTACAAGAACAGGCACTATCGTGAGGCATTCCTTCAATTTCAAGAAGGCATACTCACATCTGTCAGACCAAACAAAACTTCTTCCCTTTCCACTGAAGGGAATTGATGAGTTGTGCGTAACCCGATAGAAGCCCTAAACAAATATCCTGTAATAACCTTCTAAACCCATGAAGCTGTGCACCTCTGTCACACTAAATGGGTGCAAGTCCAATCCATAATAGCTTGAATCTTGGAAGGATCGACAACGATACACTTCCGTATAAAATGATGTACCCCAAATACTGCCACCTCCATGTCTGAAAGAACGCACACTTCTCCAAGTTTCCGTAAAAATGTTTCTCATGAAGACACTAGAGAACTTGGCGAAGGTTCCCCTCGTGCTCCTCACCTGTACGATGAGTAAATAAAAATGTCATCAATAAAGATGAGTACAGAAGCATATCCAAGAAATGTCCTGAACACCCCCATTCATCAAGCTCATAAACACTATAGGGGGAATTCATCAAACCATAAGGCACCACTGTGAACTTGTAGTGGCCATATCTCATATGGAAGGCAATATTATTAATGTCTACCTCCATAATCCTCAAATGATGATAACCTATCTTAAGGTATATCTTGGAGAAAATTGTGGCTCCCTTCATTTGATCAAATATATCATCAATCCGTGGAAGGGGGTAATGATTCTTGATAGTTACTTTGTTCAACTGATGGTAATCAATACACAACTGCAAAGATCCATCCTTATTCCTTAAAAATATCCCCAGTGTAGCCCAAGGGGATACACTAGGAAGGATTAGGCATTTTCCTAGAAGGCCCTCAAGCTGTAACTTGAGCTTGTAGAGCTCAGAGGTAGTCATCTGATAAGGTGCTTGTCAGATAGGATCTGCTCTGGGAATTATATCTATGTGAAAATATATATCAATTGGGAATGGTAACCCTAGTAGATCCCCTGGAAAGACATCAAAAAAATCTCTCAATATGGGATGGTCACCAAGCAATGGGCCACAAGACTCATCCTCTGATCAGTCACTAACTGTGACAGTATACAGCTGATAACCCCATCGTACACACCACTTAAGCTACATGACGGAGATGGTGTGAATGTAAACAGGTATCCTAACCCGTGCTATCATTAACTCAACTCCTAGATCATCTATACATGATATAAAATTGTGGTAACAATCCACTCCAGCTTTGTGTGTAGACAACCAGTCCATGCCCAAGATGACTCCATACGAACCCAACAGAAGGATACGGTGATCTGAGGTAGTGGTGAAAGGTCCCAAATCCACTACAAACTCCTTAGTTAAGGATTCTAAAGAGATATTGGCTCCAGAAGCCATCTCAAAATCTCAGCTAAGACCCTACCTAACTGCCACCAACCTACATTGCTCTACCAACGATGGTGTAATAAAAGAATCGAAAGAACCAGAATAAAATAGAATGGTGGTAGGAATACCATCAATGCTACCTGTCTTCTCAATTACGGTACTCTGTTGGTCATCGAATGCTACATAAATCTTATGACTATGCCCCATGTCACCAATTGTAGGCTCTGAAATCTACGTCTTACCCTTGTTACTAGGCTTCTGTGGGAAATATCTCCAAAAATTTCCTACAACACCACAACCATAGCAACCACCTGGTCCTCTCCCATGAGTAACAACTCTAGCCGATATTCTAGAGGTATGTATTATGGATAATGATGATTCAGCTATGGTCTGCCGAGGTCTCTACTAGTGAGATCCTGCTACCTGAGCTCTCGGTGCACCTTGTGCCTTAATGGGACCCCTAGGGGGAGGCCCCATACTCCACCCCCTCTTTGCATAGAATATTTGTCGAGGCCTATATGGTGGGTGGGTCTACTACTATTGTGGCCTAAAAGATGACTGTGTTGAACCCTGTCTACCATGAGGAGGAGGAGTTGATCCCCTTGATCTTCTATCCTACATCTATTGGATGCGTCTCCAAACTTTGTCTTTGTCTTGCTATGTTTTCCCCTGAGTCTCCTCTGCTATATAGGCCTTCTCAATGACCTCAGCTAATGTCTAGGGGCAATGGCTACACACCACACCTCCAATGTCTAGATTTAGATCCCAGATGAGCCTGTGAATCCGTACCTACTCATCCCACATATAGTCAAAATACTAGAGTAGATCCAGAAATTGACTCTCATACTCAGATACTATAAAATATTCCTATTGGAGGTGATGAAACTCATCTATTCTCTGTTGAATAAACCTATGTGATAAGTACATGCTCCTAAACCGCTGCTCAAAGAGCTCCCAGGTAACCATCTCTGAATCAACATGGAGCTTCTGCTCCCCGGTTCTCCACTAGACACCTACTCCATCCCTCAAAATATGGATTACAACATGATCTTTCATGTTGTTATAACAAGGTTAGAGCTTGAAAAACCCGCTTAAGATCACCAACCAGACCTCTTCCTGAAATCCACCTATGTCACCAAAATAATCAGATGGTCATATCGTCAGGATCTCCGTAATATGGTCTACAGCTGTAGTTTGGAGACCCCTAGGCCTTTCTGCATGCTCATCCCTAAGCCTAGGGCTCTGAGACTTATCCATGTGTTCTAAAATCCGGTCACCTTGTCCCCTCTGCAGCGAATCTACTCTAGCTGACTCCACGTGGGATTTTTCTACTCTTTACTCCTCACTATGTCGAGAAGGTTCTTGAGCCTCAACTGGTGGCTCTCTATCATGTGTAGTTGAACATCCTCCCACTTACCCTCTATGTAAAGTGACATTAACGTCCTAGAGCATCTATAAAATATGGGGTAGGATGGATGTTACAACTTGATCTGGTGGTGGAAAGTCTTGATCTATGTGAAAGGACCCCTCATCTTGTCTCCACCTCATACAAAGACCAAAGCAAGATTTAGTTCATTATATTTGGTTTTATTCAGTTTACTATATTTACTAAGATATGCAATTTCCAAACAAAGTTGTTTTCTGGGTTTAAAAGTGTGTTAGGTTTATTATTGTACTAGGTTTTATGTTTATGTCTTAAGTTTTCTAGTGTGCCCAAGAGTCCAAGATTTGAACCCATGGCTCTGATACCAAGTGTAACGCCTGCTAAAACTCCTACTCAAGACCCAAGAACAACCTAGGTTTAGTTAGAAGAATTATGGAATATTTTTTTCTTCTTCTTTGAAAAGTGTGACCACTACTAGGCTTCAAGCGACAGTTGTCACAACAAATATTCAAAGCCAATTATAATTTAATAGATGAAATTTTCCTTTTATAACAAACATTAGATTCAAATTACAAAATTAATGAGTGTAATTAATCTGAACATAGTTTAAATTTCCTTTAGGTGTTAATTTAATAACTAATTAAATCAACTCTAAGATTCAATGTTCTCTAATAAATTTTAAAGGTTTAAACTGGTCAAAACAATTAAATACGCAAGGTATTTAATTCCACTAGGTCTAAAAAAGAACCAAGGTTTACATTAACATGAGGTTAAGAAAACATTCATTTACCCCATAACATGACCTCTGAAAAAGGTCAACCCAAGATTTAGAAATAAAAAATTAAGTTGGAAAGTGGTAAATTCCCACTTACCCACTCTCAGGCTCATCTTGAACTTCAACCTAATTTTTAGCACATTTAATACACTTAAATTTTTTGGAAAAAAAATCCATTAGAAAGGAAATTTCTTCCCCTTTCCAATGATATAAGGAAGCCCTCCTAAATCATTATATTTCTTAAGTTATGAGACCGCGGGCTTGGGGAGGAAACTTTTCCCAAAAGCGGGCCTGTGGGTCTAGGGAAGAAAATTTTCCCAAAAGTGGGCTGACGGGCTTGGGGAGGAAAATTTTTCCGCAAAGGCAGACCTGTAGGCTTAGGGAAGAAATTTTTTCCCATGCCGCAAGGGACACGTGTCCACAATTTGAGCCACGTGGAAAAGCAGGTTGTCGGAGGCACTTAGGATTTTTAGTCTTTTTGGTAAAAAAGGCAAAAAAATTTAAAGTTAGCTGCACCTTTGGCGACGTCTAGAGGCGACACTTTTCATCCCAAAAAATTTCAAGCGAGAAGGTGGACCAATGCGGAAGCTTAGAACTTTAAGATTTTTGAGTTGAAAAACTCCAAGGTTAAAAACAAACTCTGCTTCTCTGCTAACACCTAACGATGCCACATGTCATACCAACAGTGACAGGCAGGGAAGTGGGCCAGTGAGGAAACTTAAGATTTTGCACCAATTTTTTTTTTAAGATAAAGTTTAAGGCACGGACCCATGGAAGTTTTTTCCAAAAGAGAAGTGGCGGGGGTGCAGTGTCGTGGAGGAAAATTAGCAAAAATAATTTTATTTTTTTTGAAACCAAACGAAGTAAAAAAACTTCAGATGGCCATAACTTTCGATTGGAAGGTCATATTTTAGAAAATGAGGAATTTTTGGAAAGGGAATGAATTCCTCTTTTCCCAGGAAGCATAAAATCTCATTTTGACAAACTTAAGTGGGTGAATTTTACAAAATCCCTTTCCTGACGTTAACATCTGAATTAAACTTTTTCAACTACCAAAATTGATTCAATCCACCATTATTTCTTCTTCAACATGCTAAACATACATGGAGAGTTGCACTTGAAATATTTAAAATGGATTACAAGGATAAAATGTTAATGGTTTAGATTTAATACAAATTTCCTTCTCTTTTATGTGAAATTATATTGTTTTGCCTCTTTCCTGATTAATGATGAATTTTGTAGAATTTCAAGGGCAATACAAACTATTTTGGAATGTTTTTTGATCATCCTTAGTATGTTTTAATGTTTCATTTGTATTCCATTATTGCAGGGTACTTTGTTTGTTTTTTTGATATTGAAATGCAAGTTTTACAGAGAATCCCAATGTGAAACATACTTAACCTCAGTTTGACCTATTTTCATTTACTATACTCTAGACACTTGAGTTCATTCCAATCTAATTTACAACGTTTTAACTTTTCTTCATTCAATATGTGAAAAGTAAGAAAGTGATTCTATTTTCAAACATGCCAATCAAATAATACAGAGGAATGCAATAATTTTAACACAGACATTTCCAGCCTTCAACAGAGTGTTTACAAACATAATTCCAACAACATATTTTAAATAAGAGTAACACCATTTGATGGAAGTTGAATCAACATTCAATTAATTGAAATAATTCCTTTTACAGTTCCTTTCTGTTTGCCAAAATATAAAAACTAAGACTTTCTCATTTCTTCTCAAATTCAAATACAACTTTCATATCTATAACAGAGCAGCTATTTACCACCAAATAAGGTTACATGGTCATCCACTTAATGTGGGAAATATTTTTTTTACAACAAGGAAACACCAAGGGGACTGCTAAATTTGTCTTCATACTCAGCTCCAGAACAACAACAAGAATACCCACCATATATCTTTTGATCGCAAAAAAGTAGGAGAGGCAATGCTCTCCACCTAACCAAGAATTCCATTGAAGAGGAGAATCCATCCTCCTCATTGGCCCTCGAGCCCCAACCACAAGGTAATAAGAAATGTATTTCAACTCATGAAAACAAACAAGTTTTCACAACACAAAAACAATCTTCACATATAGAACACTGTCCAAATACATATTGTACTTTGCAACCATAGGAAGAACAAAAAACAATACTCAGGCTTCATCATGCAAAAGCCAAAGGAGCAAGATCTATGGGGGAAGCTACTTATACCTCCCAATGGAGAAATGGGTGTCCACCTTAAGATAAACTTGCCAATATATATATATATATATATTTCAAAACCCCAACATGCCCTTATGCCTCCCCCAAGTACCCCTTATACCTTGCATTATCTTATGCCTCCCCACACTCTTATGACACCCCGTAACGAGTAAAGAAATGCAATCTATTTCTTTTACAAGCTGGAACCCAATCCCAAACTCCCTTCACAATAACAGGTATACCTCCCCAAATATCTTATACCTCCCCACAATAGATCCCCATAGTCTTCTCATACACCATACTTAGGCAATCTACCCAAGTAGCCAACAACATACCAAAATATTCAAAGCATTCACATATGCATAATTAAAATAATTTTTTTTTAAAGAGCCAAGCTCTTACCTCTCCATGATGAAGCTTGCTCCAAAATTTCAACAATAAGCTTCTTCAAATCCAAAATATTCCATAACCTCCAACAAAATCGACAAGCATCAAATCCTCTAACTCTCCCAAAATTGCAAGAGCACAAAACCAAATGAAGTAAACAAGAACCCCCCAAAACAACAAAATAATTTTGAATAAATAGAAAAGGAAGAGAGGAGGATGAGGTGGTCTCCATGTAGGATACCACATCACTCATCCCCAACTCCACTTCGTAAGTCAACTTCAATACCCCAAAGCACAATTAATAAATGTGTTAATAAAATGACATTTTACTTACACACACAATCCAAGTCCACACCCATTAAGTAACTAAAATTAATTACATGTAAGAAGGTGCAAAGAGAAACCTTACAAATTGTCTTCCCAAAATATAAAAAAAGGGATATTTTTTGACCCTTCAACCCATAGGTAGGGGCTGGTGTAACAATTTAAGAGGTGTGGAATGAGTTTAACTTGTCCCACAAGCCTCCAAAATTAGTTCGCTAAGGATAGATCTGAATTTCAAAAGGAAGGTGGAGTGTCTTGACAAGCAAGGTTACTTACACATCTTCTCACAACACATAATCCAAGAGCCATCAACTCCAATAAATGCTTTCTTTTGACCCATTTAATTAATTTATCAACATGATTACTCACTAATCTTGACACCAATAAATAAATAATGAAAGGAGTAATACATTACTAAATAAACACATACTAAAATTAAACAAGGGAACAAATCAAAAGAAATACACACAACCCTTGGTCATAATTGAAGGTGATCCCTCCATGAGAATCCTTAACAACAATACAAATATACACAAACAACAATACACGCTTTCTATTGTGACCCTTGTTGAATTCATCTAGAATTCCAATTTGGTTGGTATCCAATCCCGCAGTGTTTGTTTATGACAGGTTTACCTACAAAATACAAGTACTCCTATCCTTCAGCCTCAATGGATGCATTTAAACATCCAGAATAAATATAAAATATAATTCCAAATTATCTATTATATATCAATCAAAACATTATCCAAGAAAATAAAAATATCATTCACAATTTCATCCATAACCATATGATCAGAAGATTAGTTTAATTTTCTAGGGTCTACTCAATATGACAAAAATAACACATGTCCAAAAACACAGATTATATATATATATATATGTATATATTATTATATATATATATATATTATATATAATATATAGTTATATATAACTATATAACTATATCTATATCTATATATAACCATGTCAACATTATAAACAACATCAGTATAAAATATCTCCAATACCACATGCACCATAAATGGATTCAAAATCAACAATAATCCATGATCTCTAACATCTAACATCATGCCAAATCAAAAGCTACAATAATGTCCATAAGTATAGTTTGACAATAGCGTAATCAATAACAAAAGGTGTTGAAGGGAAAATGGGAACCTACCATATTATTTTTAACACAAATAAATTTCTAATTGAGTTATAAGAACACCAAGAGTGACATTATTCATAATCTCAAATCTCATTTTTACTCTTATATGCTTTACTCTAACATTGCACTATGGTCCTCATTATTAGCATCACTTTAGAACAAAAGAGTTACGAAAGTGCTTGTCTAACATCATGAAGAAGTACATGATTGGGAGCATTATAAATTACTTGTGAAGCACAAGTGATTTGTGTTTAAGGTAAGATCTTGTGTTTCATCATTTCACGATTCTGCATGTGAAATTTCTTTTATTCTTAATGTCATAAAAGAGGGCATAACAAGGGATTACAGAACCAAGTTTCTAGTTTCCTGGGTTCTCTAAAGTCAACATAATTTCAAATCAATTTCACTAGGAAAGAGTTACTTACAATTTTCTACCCACAAGGTTAACCTTCTAATCAACTAAAATTTAGTTTAATTCCAATTTTCACTTAGGGCTCTACGGCCTATTATAAATCAGATTAAGGTGCAAAAAACATATTTACCCTATAAACTCTCCATAATATATCAAGGTGCTATATTGTCACTATCCAAAGTAACACATTTAGCTATGACAAACTAGAGAGATCATTAACAAGAGTTTAAGTCAAAGTACAACTATTCACTAGGTCCATTTGTAGCAATCTATATCCAACAAGGAATTCATTCGTTTGATGAGAAAATTCCTATATCTAACTTTGTAAGACTTAGTAGACGACTAGGGTACTAAGGTTGTGTTAGTTCTAGTTACTCTAGATAAAATTTTCGAGGGTCGTTCCTAACTTTCGAGGTTCACGACGATAAAGCTAAACATACCGACCATTACGATAACACAAACTATAAATATTATTTACCTAAGCTAGGAGATTCCATCAAGCACAAAAGTTTAAGTTCATTCTAACGGTTTTAAATTTATTCTACGCTAATAAGGATCGCACATGAAGACAAGTTATGCACAAATTTTATACTAGAGTTGACTATTGTGGTTAGATTCCTTTATTATATTTTTGAGGTAAGAAATACAACACAAATTATTTAATCATCTTATTGCACACTAGAATGCACTACAAGATATTAAATTCAAATTCATTTAACATATATATCCTAACCCCACCCCCCCCTTCTTTCTTTTTTTTTAAATCATACGGAAATATGAAACAAAATGGCACCTATGATTAATATGCACATTTCCCAATGCATTCATAAAACTAGCATCGCATGCATATTACCAAATTTTAAATATAATTTTTTTTTGTGTACATTGCAACTACATTAGACATATATACATTTTCCGATAAAATATATAAATTACAATAATAATTAATGAATTACGTTCATGTCTTTTCACCATCTTACTTCCATCCTACAAAACCATGTGAGCATGATATCAACGATAAATCGTTGGCATGGCATCCACCATAATCTAGCATAATTGTACTAGTGCCCACTTCCCTTTGACACATTTTTTATACTGATCTTGATACTTTTGATTGCATTATGGACATTATTATGGTTTTGATTTAGTATGATGTTAGATTTTGGACCATGGATTATTGTTGATTTTGATTTAGTTATGATGCATGGTGATTATTAGAGACACTTCATATGTGGATGATGATATTACTATTTGACATGGATATATTATGAATTTTGTTTAGACATGTGACTTTTAGATATTGTGAGTAGACCTAGAAAATAGACATTATATGATAGATGATATAGTTGTTGATATAAATTGTAAGTGATATTTTTGATTTCCTTGATGTTGTTGGTGATTCATATGTATAGATGATTTTGTAAATTTATTTATATCATGTTGGATGTTCTTGTATGGCCACAGAGGCCGAAGGAGGTATTTTTGTTTTGTAGGTTAAAATATCACAACAAACATCGGGGGATTGGAGACCAACCACATTGGAATTCTAAATGAATTCAACAAAGTCACCATAACAACAAGTTTTTTTTTTTTCGTGTTGTGTGTGGTGTTATTTTTGTTAGGGATTCCCATGGGGGATTACCTTTGAATGTGACCAAGGGGGTTTTGTGTATTTTATTAATGTGGTTTCTCTTTTATTATGTTGCACATGTTTATTTTGTGATGCATTTACCCCTTTCCTCATTCTTTTAATTGTGGAGTATTAATGTGAGTAGTTATATTGTTTAAAATAAATAAATTAATCAAATTTGGGATATAAGAAAGTTAATTATAGAAGTTGTTGGCTTTTGTATTAAATGTTTGTAAGTATGTGTAAGTGATGTGTAAGTATGTGTAAAGAGTTGTGTAAGTCATATTTTGGAGTATGAAAACACTCCACCTCCTTAGAAATTCGAATTTGTCCTTGGAGGCTGTTTTTTGGAGGCTTGTGGGACAAGTACAACTTGTCCCATACCTCTTAATTTTATTTACCAACCATTCCTATGGTTGGAGGGTTGATTTTATACCTTTTTAATGCATTTTTATAAGTCAAGTTGCATGTTTTAATTGCACCTTCTTCATGTTTTAAATTTGCAGTCCTTATGGGGTGTGGGCTTGGTTGGAGTGTGTAAGTGATTTGTCATATTTTGACCCACCTTTTATTATGCATTGGAGAATGAATATGAATTTTGTATTGGATTTAAGGATGTGTGATGTGGCATCCTACAAGGTTCCACCTCATCCTCTTCTCTTCCCTCTTCTCTAAAATTATAACTCATTTTTTTTGTTTTGGGTTGTTGAACTTTTGGAATGCTTCCTTGGTGGCAAAATTTCCTTGGCTATTTGGAGCTTTTGGCTGATTTTGGAGGAGATTGGAGATCATTTTCATACTTGGGAATTACTACTTTTGGGACTGTATTTTGGCATGGAAAGCTTTTTGTATTGGAACAAAAATCTACCATGGAGAGGTAGGAGCTTAGCTCTTTATATATATGCTTTTATTTCTTTTATGTGGTGTGAATGGTGAATGTTTTGTGTGTTTTTTGGATGGTTGGGTAGACTACCTAGGAATGGTGTAGGATAAGGCTACGGGGGAATCCATGTGGGGGGGCATAAGGGAATGCCAATGGCATCATAATTCTTGTGGAGGGAGTTCTAGATTGGGTTCTTACCTTGGAAAAGAAATGGCATTGCATTTCTTACTTTGTGGGGGGCATAAGGAAATTTTGTGGGGGGCGCATAAGGAGCGATTGTGGGGGGGCATAAGGATACATGGGAGATGTTTTATATTGGTGTTTGTTACAGGTGGATACCCAAATCCCATTAGGAGGTATAAGCAGCTTCCCCCATAGTTCTTGCATGGTGAATCCTAAGTTCTGTCTTAATATTTCAATGCAGTAGTAAAACTGTTGTTTTGCTTTGGACTATGTTTTTAATTTGAAATGTGTCATGTTGAAAGATTGTTGTGTGTTTTTGGAAGCCTATTGTTGCCATGAGTTGAATAAAACCTTCCATTGCATTGTGGTTTGGGGCTCAGGGGCCAATGATAAGGATGGCTTCTCTCCTCTTAACTAGATGTCTTGGTTGGTTGGAGATCGTTTTCTTTCCCCTGCCTTTGTTGTGATCCAAAAGGAGAAATTCATGTTGTTTTTTCTGGAGCAGAGGAGAAAGGCAGTTTGACAATACCTTGTGAAATAAAATCTCATTGTAAACCCTTCCCCACTTTAAAGTGGATGAGTTTGTAAATGTTTTTAGATGGAAAGAGGTTGTATGGATTATGAAATTTGTAAAGTGAAAGTGAAAAAGAGTTATGCTCTGTATTCAGTTATGTTATTAGAAAAGAAAGACATGTATTATGTATGCTGTATTTTGAAAAATATATATGAAAATAAATGTAAAAGATTTATTTAATCTATGGAAGTTGTCTTACCTTGTTTGGAATGACATTGTTATATTTAAAATTTTGTATTTGAAATCCTTGGTTGGAAAACTGGAAGAAGGAAATATGTATGAAGAAAAAGCATTGTCCTATCTTGCTGAAATGCATTGATTGGATAGAAATACAATCTACATTTTTTTTATATATTTTTATTGAAGGAAATACAACTACTTTAAACGAGCATGGAATGAATTAAATTTTGATATAGTATAGAAAAATAAATAGGACTAATCATTGTTTTTGAATTGGATAAACTCCATCTTTAATTCCACTGTATACTTGTAAAATTTTATCAAATATTAATCAGAATGACCCTTCAAGCTATAAAATTACAAATGAAACATTAAGTTGAACTTAGTATGACAAAAATGACCCCAAAAAAACTAAAAACTCTTAAGAAATCTTTAAGAAACCTTTCAAATTGAACAAACACAAATTTTTGTAGTCTCTTTTTTTGTCAAATGTTGGAAAATTTGAATTGGAAACCAATCAAGACAAAATTACCCTCCAAATGCATCCTAAATCCTTCTTAAAATAATTCTCCATGTCTTTTTGGCATGTTGAGTTAAAGGAGAAGATCAAATTGAACAAAATTTATAAGTTAAAATTTACAAGTTTACTTTTAAAAAATCCTGTAGGCCATTTTCTTAAAATTGAAACCCTTAAAATTTATCAAAATATAAAAATAATGATTCTTGTGCAAAGAGGGCATTGAGATATTTCTGGAAAGTCCTCATTTTCCCAAAAATGAGATCTCTATCAAAAGTTATGGCCTTCTGAAGTTTTCTTCACTTGGCATTAAAATCTTGGGAAAAAAATTCCTTGGCGGGCCCGCAACCCAAATTTTTTCCTTGGGGACTTACGAAAATCTTTGGGAAAATTTTCATAATTTTCTCCACTACTCCATCAGCCTACAACCAATCAGAAGCTACCACGTGGCCTCATGAGGCAACAATGGAGGCGTGGGCACCATTTTATTCCTTGGCGCTTTTTAAAAATTTTGGAAATTTTTCTTAGTTTTCTCCACCGGCCCACAATCCCGCATCAAATCAAGTTACTGCCACATGGTACGGATGGAGGTGTAGAAATCTTGAAACCTTATCCTTTTTGAGAAAATTTATTTTTGAAAAAACTTTTGTAATTATCTCCGCGGCCCCCGCACTCCCGCCCTTGCCTTGGAAAAATCATTTCACGGACACGCGGATCTGCACGTGCAACTTAACCCTTTTTACCCCCTTTGGAAAACTTACCCAAACATCTCTTCTACACCGCCCTTCCCTTCTTTTCCCCCCACTTTGGCTTGGAGGGCACCACGTGTCCCTGGCGGACAAGCGGGGGTGCGGGAACAAAAATTGTTTTTTTTTCTCTAGGCCTGATAATTTTGAAAAAAAATCTCCCCACGGCCCGCCAACCTGCCCTTTAGGGAAAATTTTCACCCCTGGGCCCGCAGGCCCACCCTTGGGGGAAAATTTTCACCCCAAGGCCCGTCGGGCCCATAACTTGAGTTTTATGAGGATTTAGGAGGACTTTTTCTTAGTTTTCTCCACCGGCCCACAATCCCGCATCAAAATCAAGTACTAGCCACATGGTACGATGGAGGAATATTGACGATCCACAATATTAAAATTGTGACATATACTACTATAATAATAATTTTATATGTGGTTGAACAATATTGCAATTTTAAATATTTGAACAAAAGTATTGTTTTTTATGGACTAAATCATCATACTTTATGATCATTATTTTTAATTTGTTAAAATTCTTTCAATACAAATAATATATTTTATCAAAATAACTATATTTTAAAAGTACATTCATTAAAAAATATGTGATATCTAAGTTTTAATTTTAATTAAAAAATATCAAATTTATAACTAGTTATATTTATTATTATTATTCTTATTAATTTTCTTTAATTTCAAATATTTGGAAAATTGAATTTAGATATAATTTTAAATATTGATGTAAATGACAAAGCTTCAATTATGAAAAAAAGATTTTTTAAATTCTAAATCAAAATATCGAATAAATAACATAATAAATTTATTTATTTAAATATAGAATTATATTAAAAAACCTTATCTTTTGAATGCATGCATTTTAAAACATACATTGAACAATAAAACCACATATATAATAAAAATTATATTTAAACAATTTTTAAATTCCACACATGCAATGTTTCATCTTCGAAAAGAATTACATGCAATAATAGAAAATATTGATTTAACTCCTTGATTAAAAATTTAAATATTTTTTAAAAGTATGTGATACAAATATTTTTTAAAATAAATATTTAAACATATTATTTTCTTAAAGGAAAGTAAGTTTAAAATATATAATACTTGTAGCATTTTTGGGAAAAAAACTAGTTTCACTTTTATTCAATTCTTTCATTTATAAAGAAAACATGATAAATTATAAGTTGCAAAAAAACCAAAAATTAATAGAATAATAATTTATTAAAAGAAACTATACTGAATAGAAATAAAATCAAAATCATCTTTTAATATTTTTCATAATTCCTTTAACACATAATTTTTGAATCCATCCCAAAACACTCCGGTTTAATAATTTGCATGTAAACTTACATTGACAAATGAATTAAGCCTAGGCTCAATTTTGTTCCAACATCAATAACTACTACTTTACTTAATAGACCTCACTAAAGACCGCCCCTTTTATCAAACATGCATGGCCTCATTAGCTAAAATTATTTACCAAATCCTAAAATAACCGCCCCTTGATGACCGAAATCTCTTCATCAATGTTATCAGCTGTGTAAGATGCAATTTGAGGTTCATCTGGAGGCGTAATGTACAGAACATCCATGTCAAGTGGAGTACTTCATTCCATGCCCAGGATTATAAATCTGAATTCGGGTCATGGGTGCCGCTGGAGGAGGGGGTTCAGGGGCTAGTGTCTGTGCTAATCTGGGGCATATTCTGTTCGGTTCCATGCTCATGCAAGGAGGGTCAAGAGGATCATATTCAAAACAGTTACCACCCATCGCACTAGGGTTAGGCGGACGGAAAGGATCTATTGAAAGAAGGCATTTAGAAACATTGGTGGCTCTCAATGCGTACAACGACCGTGTAATAAGTAACAGCAAGCGAGGAGCTTCCTCAACCGCATGTTTCACGGGTCCTCTGAGTTTAAAAGAATCCACGCTAAAATCCATACCACTCTTCATAAATTTTTTATAAGGATGAGACTAAAATCTCCAAGAGTCAACTAGATCCCCTTAGGTAAAAGCTAAAAACCTGAGATATAGTTTGTTATTATATACAATTTGGAGAATCCTCTAAATTTGTATTCTCAATAACCAAGTTACACACGTATGGTGACATTTCCTTCACACGGATCTAATGATATCTTTAACACGGATCACCAGCGTGGATGTATACGCATGGACAAGTATCATTGATGTCATTAATTATAGATTTCGTTCATGGATCTCCTTGACTTAAAATAGATTTTTCAAAATACTCTCCTTAGAATATGGAGGATTCATTCCTATAACCTTCGTGTCTTTAGGAGCTGGAAAACAAAAATAAAATTTAAAAAATAAATTACTAGTTAATTTCTACACATGATTTTCTTTTAAAACAAACCAATGCAAAACAAGGGACTAAATATTTGAGATAATGATAAGTTATTCAATTGCTGCGAACGGGTATTTAAGAACACAATTATTTTAAATATTATACAAATTTTTTGTGAGAATTTATTCTTTAAAAATTTGAGCACTCATACGGTAAACTTAGTAATTAATTTTTAATATTTTTATAAAATTTATACAATATTAAAATTTCAATATGATTGTGTTAAATTTAAAATTCCTCTTTTTAATATTTGTGTAATATAGTAAGAAATATAAATATATTATCTAATATAAATAAGTATGTTTTCTTTTATATTAATATTTTTTATATATTCTATATATATTTTTAATTTGAAAAACTTAGTGTTAGTTTTCTATGTAATATTATCATTTTGGATATTTTTACTTAAAATGTTAACATTTTTTAAAGTTCTGATGTCATTGTTTATCATAATAACAAATATTTTTAATATTGAAAACTCATTTGTGATTTGCATTTTTCTTTTTATTCTTTATTGTGAATAATTATACCTTGAAAATAATAATAATTAAAGTTTAATATTATATTTATTTGGATGAGATTTAGAAATACTATAACAGGCATAGGAACAAATTATGATAATGAAAATTGCGAACAGATAATCAATGTATGGTTATGGCTCCTAGTTATATGTAATCACAAGTAAGGGTTGTGAAAGAATTCATTACCAGATTAACTCCAAATAATTTAATCTATAATTTATATTTTTCAAATCTTAATGTTTTTTCCAAACATGTGGAGAAGAGATTTTTCCACAATTAAATTTCAACAATGTGGTTATTTCACAAGTTTAAATTTGGCTTGAATAAAACATTGGAAAATATTTTTAAAAGTTTAAAAGTGACATTTATAAAATAGTGGACAACCTATATTGCATTTTATAGAACCTATCTAATTTATGTTGATGATTCAAACATATTCCACAAGTGATATTTTTATGAATAACCTACATTGCATTTTATAGAGTCTTTCCATTTTATGTTGATAATTCACAAATATTCCACAAAGTGATATTTTTTTGGATAACAATGTAGATAAATGAGCCTATTTCTTGTAGTGAATGGGAATGATTTAGGGAAATTTTGAATGTGTTAAGTGTGAGAAAAATCAAGTTGAAGCTTTAATCTTGTCAGAGAGTGGGTATGGTGAGGAATTACCCACTGAACCTTTTTGAACCTTCTAACCCTCAATTTTGGACCGTATGACCTCTAATAAATATCAATAAAAGAAAATTATGTTCTAGTGGATTTGAATTTTTCTAGAACTTGTTAGTGGCAACTGTTACCTTGTAATCTGGTTGTAGAATCTTTTAATCAAAAAAAATTATTCCATAATTTTCCTAACTAATCCTAGGTTGTTTCCTAGCTCTCCTCAAGTGGGTTAGTTTAATGGGTGTTACAATAATTATCATTTTTAGTTTCCCATTTACATAATAACATTAATAATTTGCATTCGAAAGGATAAGGCTAGAGACACATATTTATTTCATTTTAGTTCACATCATTTCTTAACCAAGGAGAGAGAAAGAAATAGGGAAGAGAGATAAACACTATTTCACCAAAAGTTCAACTTCACACAACAAGTCACATTGTAGATTTTTAAAAAGTTATTTACAAGTGTCAACAAGTTCCCACAATAGTTTGGCAACCTGACAGGGGTTCTTCAACTTTCATTTTTACGTTTTCCTACTAGTTGCAAAAATGTTCAATTTAGGCTCGAAGGCTAAAAAAATGCATTAACAAATTGTCTTCCAATAAGAAAATTCATGACGCGTGAATTCCTACATGTCCATCTATATACCAAGAGTTCACAGGAATTGACAGGATTCAGAGTTGGCGAACGGTTTACGATTGGTGGTCAATTTTCCAAGGCCATCAATCGAAATAGGTGTAGTTGTAAATGATCAAAGTTATCTCGAAGGGTCAAAAAACCATGTCCAAAACTAACATTCGATGGATGAATGTGTAACCCAAATTTTCCTTCAAGCTCCCCTATATATGGAGAATTCACTAGAATTGATGGAACTGAGAACTTGAAAAATGATTTCAAATGGCTACGGGTTTTCCGGAGCCACCGATCGTAATAGGACCAGTTTGACCTAGTCTATTTATGACTGGAGACCTACAAAATGACTTCGCCAAATTATCAAGTAGAGTGCTTTCCCCAAACTAAAGGTTACAAGCAATTGTTTACTAAAAACACTGGAGGTTTGCGAAGGTGAAACAACATTTCATTACTTAGGGTTCAAACGGTGAACTGAACCAAAAAATAACTTTTTTGTTTTAGCAGCTCCCTAAAGGTGCAAAACGAAGTAACATGGCTCCTAGAGGAGCAGTGAAGAGAGCACAAACAATCAAACAAGATCATGCAAATGATTTATGTGACACTCTACATAACCAGGAACGCATATGATGTTAAACATCTCTTTTACGGGGCTCAAAGTGTTATTTAACAAGACTCTAGAAATTGTGTTCTTTTTTTCTAACTTTGCAAGCTAGACAACAATGGTTGTTTTAGTTAACTCATCTAGCTCTCGCCAAAACCAATGGACACGAGCACCAAGTTTTGATACCAAGGTTTTAGTAATGTATGATGTTGTCATCATGAAACTGTTGAGGGTAAAATAGTAAGTAGATAGAAAAATCACGAGGTCTTGTGTTATCAATTACACCAGCCGGCTAGTTAAAATATTCAATTGTTTGAGAAACTATTAGTTTAATATTTCGTTTTAGTGCAAATGAATAGAAAAATTATACAAAAATTATAAAAGATAAAAGTAAGGAGACCATACCTGACAGTATTAGCATCAGTAGTGCAAGAGGTGCTCCAGGTGGGTTCACTGACATTACACAAATCTCCAATTCTCTCTCTCTCTCTCTCAACATTCTGCTAAATAGTGTACATGCATCCAAAACCCCTCCATTTTGTACCCTCTAAGATGTCATCTAAGGTAAAAAAAATTATCCATCCATCTTCTCCAAAAATGAAGTCTATATCGAGTTTACATATGAACCATGATTGTCATATTTCCATGTTGTGACAAAGAATCCTCCATCTCTGTAACCTGCTCTCTCTCTGAGCAAAAAATACTTTTATTTTTCCATTTTCTGCTTCTTGATTAGCATATTAATAGGATTTCTTTCCATGATGGATTCCCTCATTACATCCCACTCTCCTTAATCAAAACATGAACCAAGATGTACAAGTTATTCTTTCTTTCATAAATTTATCATCTTTTTTATACCACCAATGCTTTTAGAATCAACAAAATTGTATCCTATCCTGTGATACTGGACACAAAGTTGTTTGTTTACATAAGGGAAAGCCTCATGCATTGTCCTCGTATGACAAGACTACTTCGATTCAAGATCATTTATCTGAGGATCCACCTGCTGCAGCTGTTCCATGTTCATCGTGGAATTCAAGAACAATCTATGAAGGCACCTCATATCCTTTGAAATTGGGTGTTGGTACAATGTGTTGTACCCGTGCAAGCTCTTCATAACTTCTCGAGGAGTTGAAACACCCAAAAACCATGCACTATTGTAGTTAAGTTGTTTTCCTGTGTCCTTTTTGCAATATTTTATACTTATTGATAGAAGTCAAATTAGAATTTGATGTAGTACAACTTGTATCAGAAGAATAATTCTGCTTATGTGTATGGCCATACATATCCAAAGCACATTATTTTATTTAATATTGGGTATTCTATCAAATAGTTCATGTGGCGTTGCTTATTATTTCTTATTTGGCATACATGGCCACAAGAACACTTGCAATCGTAGCTTCTAACAAGTCTCCCCTTGTCTTAAGCTTTGTTGCTTGTCCCAACCCTATTCCACAGCTCCACCTGGCGAGGAGAAGAATGAAGGAGACATAACTTGTAGATATATACACGGGATAGCAGGATGGGAACTTTTAACATCTTAACCAATAAAATAGCCTCCCGATATGAAAGGTAAAGAGTACGGACAAAGTGGTATTTGACATCTACCTGAGAATGGCCCTAAAAAGGTTAGCTATAGACAACACAAGTGCTAAGAAGAAGAAACAGAGTCAAAATAGCTATATATTACCTCTAGATGAAGTGCCTACCCAACCTCAGTCTTCTTCTTCTAGATACAATAGGAAAATAATGGCAGGAGACAGTTTTGTTTCCTCTGAAAAATAATGAAAACTACTTTAGGTACAGGTCTAGGTCCAGTTAAAGCAATTTATATAGAGAAAGGCATGGAGATAATAGAATTAAAGACTTATCCCTGTGCATAGATTTGATTAAACCTATAATGGTTTGATTTTGGATGGGTAAAAGAGAGGGGTCTGTCTGGCACATGTCCCATAACATTCTGTTTATTTAACTATTTTACAGTCACTACAACTATCTTATTTCTACTAAATTTGCAACTGTACTTGGGTTTCCTCGTGGTTTTCACCTTTGGATCTTAACTAAAGTGGTAGAATTATTATGCAAGGAAAATCATAAGTTTGAATGCACATGTGCCTTGTCAGTCATCCTCCACACAAAAACCTCCTTCCATGCATCTTCCATTAACCTTCTGCAACCACTCCCAACACCTCCCCCCCCCCCCCCCCCTCTAAAAATAATTGATTACATTTTATGATGGGCACTACATAAGTTATATCAAAATTGTTCTTGATTTGTGATAAAATGCAAGGATTTGTACCATTTTGATACATTCACATGAGATTTGATTAATTTTTAAGTTCATTCAATATTAAATTTTAAACTGAAATATTTCAGTGACGAGGAATATGGTAATGGGGAAAACGTTTTTGTCTCTTTGTTTTTCCCTACATTGAATATTCTCCCTTTTCTTGTTCCTGCCTTTTTGTTATATGTGAAGTTTTCTAATACAATAAGGATATGTAGGTTAAGATTGTTTTAGAAGGAGTTGATAGATTTAGTAAGTTAATTGGTTCAGTGCATTACCCTGATGCCGATGTTGTGAAGGATCTTGCTTTAGAACTTGTTTAAAATTTAAGTAATTCTTACTGATGTAGATATTATGAAGTTTATTATCAAAATTGATATTTCCATATGGTGATGCCATCTCAAAAGTGATTTATTATGAGTTGCTTATGCTCCACATTATTTACTGTTTTCAGTTTATTTCATGGTGACCTTACTTCTTGAGGATTATCCCATATCTATATTCCATTTTCATCTACATGTTTTTATGTAGAAGACAATTCACACTCACAAAGATAAGAGATTTCTATGAAGTTGGAGAAATCATCTTTGGAGATGAAGGCACCAAGGTATATTTCAACTAAGTTGTATATTGGATGATGTGAAGGAGTAGAAGGAATTACTCCTCTACTACTATAGTGAGAGATTGGAAATTGCATTTGGGTTTTTCAATTCACATCCCCAAGAAAAACTGTTAGCATTGTTTGAGGGTTGTTAAACACACCCCTTGGAACAACTATTAGGATTGTAGTAAGAACAAAATAATCAGGTTTAATTTTCTGTTTCTAAGCACATGGAGAGTTCTTTTATCTACTAAGTTATTCAAAATGTGGTCATTACGATACACATTAAAATATATCTCCTTCAATATTTTAGAATTCACATCGTACATTTCACATATGATTTCTAGTAAAATAAAAATAAACCATATATTAAAATAAGCTCAAGTTTAATCCAGGAGAGGCATTGATTTGTACTTACCATGTATGTAAGTATCTGGAAAGAGATGGTAATTTATGAAGATAACAATTTCTCCAATAAATTTTAGCATATAAGCACCATAAATGCCACCCGCGCCCCCCCCCACCCAAAATTTTCAGATAACCTTTCATGCCATAAGATCTAAAGAACATTTTTCGTGTGTAGAGGTAATGAGGAGTGAACTGAACCTGTTAAGAATGAAAATTCATATCACATTTTAAATATTTGAAATAGGTTTTAAAAATAATGAGGCAAAATAACAAAATCCTATAGTGATATTTTATTTGATAAAATCTAAAATTGCAAGTATTAGCTGCACCAAATTCTTAAGTTTAGCTGTCAATGACCAAGATATTTTCAATCAGCCAAATTCACCTAAGGCAAAATGAACAATTTGGGTCTCATCCCTTATTTATTAATATCTTATAAAATTAGAACCTTAGTGGATGGTTAAGAAATGCCTGTTACACTACCTCTGGCATCATTAGACCACAACCGTAAATTGAAATTTTGAGATAATTACATTTTCAACACACAAAATTCAAAATTTAATCATCAATACCAATATATCATACTTTAAATTATTTTTATAATAAAACAATGCAAAAAAATTGAAATATTCTAATCTTGTACGGAGCTCATTATTATCCTGCCGAAGGTACGCTTCGCTAAAACACTATTTTACTTGGATGTGAACTAATTATTATGTGCCATGTATAGTTTAGTAAATTTTCTCAAGTATTAACTATACAAAAATTAATATTTTTAGAAAAAAATGAATTTTATTTTCTTTTATTCATCAAGCCTTTTTTCTTGGCGGAGCATAGTTATGACAATGAAAAAGCATTGTTATCTTTAAATTTAGAAAATGCATATTCATGATACTGAGAACTGGCTGTCAGGATTTTTTGATTTTTTGTACAGTTTTCCCCAAGAAATTTTTAAACTTAACTCTGTTGTACATGGATGTGAAAAATGTGGCTACTAGTTCATATTTCACCTGTGTTCTATGTTTGTCTGTAGAGAGTGAATTGCAGACGGTAGAATAAATTTATATGCAGATAGCATACCTCTACTATGTACCTGAATGGGATTTCATGGAAAAAAACAACAATACTCTACAAAAATAGTAGAAATAGCTTGAGATGATCTGTTGTTTGAGGACTTAAAGGTATGTGCCTCATCAAGCACCATCCTAAACCAGTGCTTCTTAGTAATCATATTATTTTTAATTTGTTTTTCGGCTCACTCAGGATTGTAAGAACAAAAAGACGACGGCGCTACGAAGACGACGGCAACAAAGACGACGCCGCGAACAAACAAAACGTCCCGAAAATGAGAAATTTTTTTTTTTTTAAATATATTTTAATATATATAGTTGTAGACAAGCGTTTGCAAAGAATACATATTTATTGCTATTGTGTTGACTATTTTAGAAATAATGCTCTTGAGGCACTAAGACAAATTTTTTTTTTGAGTATTTGTCAAAGCGTACATGCCCAAGCTAGTTGTCGTTGCTTCAATCTTCAAAGTTCTCTTTTTTTGATGATACACTGCGATTGTACAATTTACCTAGGGTTCTAATTCAACTTGGATTTGATTTGGAAGTCCCCTCCAAGGTAGTCATATTAGAGAAAATTTTGTTGTCGCAACCATTCATTACTCTCAATCAATTCTTGTCTAATAACTTTCTAAAAAACAAATTCAGGTATATCCGCAATTTTATATCAATGAATAGTTGCACTTGTGGTTCAAAGACTAATTGCACGATTATAATAACCTCAATTTTATCTAATTGTATTACCTTCTTTGTGGGCTGAGCAAGATTGACGGAATATGGCATGCGTTATTGGAAGTTTTTCTACCTATCACCACTATTGTTTGATTTAGCGCTTAACTTAAAATTTGAAATTTTGATACAAGGAAGTAAGAGTCCAATAGGGGAAGGCGTTTCAAACTAAATTTAATTCTTGTCGGTTGGTATGTCGCTCAACTACAAGCTGACAAACTTTAAGGCTTCCCTTCACCTGCCCGCCGAACCCAACCTGGCCGCCTCTCATCCAAATTTATTGCACTGGATTTGCAAATCTGTTTAATGCAAGGTCGTCCCAGCCGGCCTGCTGTTCCCTATCGACCCTGCCGCCACTAATCAATTGATCAAAAAGATTTTGAAATCCTACTCTATTCAGCCGTTCAAACAAGCCTTAGCTGCTCTGGCCGCGTGAAGGCAAAGAGAAAAGAATTTACAGGCGAGTTCAACTGTGTTGTTATCAGTTCAGTATCGAACACATCCTCAGAACGGGATTCTGCCTTCACGAGGTGTTTACCAGTTCGATTGGGGACAGTGGAAGAGGGGGGGGCAGTGAAGGGCATTTTGGACAGCGCCCTGTCCAGCCGAGTAGATATCTGTCAACTATGGATCTCTCATACCAACAACCATTACTTGTTTATTGCAACGCTCTTAAATTGGCGACCACAGAACCTGCTTTGCAAGCATTGCAGCAATTTAAATATTCGCTGAGACAGACAGCGCTTTGTGCATCAGATGTCTATCAGACATATCTACTGAAACGTAACATCATTTTTTTTTAATAGCAGTTATTCTCTTAGACACGATTTAAGGGTGACTGACTGGTCCTGATTTTGAGATTAACTCTACGTTTGTTTGGGCAGTTTTGAGGCCTGCCATGCAGCTTGATATTTGAGAAGCTAAGACCACTCGCAGTGTCCTAATCCGGAAAAAAAAAATGTTTAAAATACTTGTAAACATTGCAAAAATTTAAATAATCTTTGTGACAGTCAGTGCTCTGTGTATCAAGTTGTTTATCAGGCATACCTACTGAAACGCATCTTCATTTTTTTATATATATTAGTAGTTATTCTCTTAGACACGATTTAAGGGTGATTAATTGGTTTTGATTTTGAGACTAACTTCACATTTGTTTGGGCAGTTGCGAGACCTGCCATGTAGTTTGATATTTGTGAAGCTAGGACCACTCGCAGTGTCCTAATCTGAAAAAAAAAACGTTTAAATTCCTTGTAAGCATTGCAACAGTTTAAATATTCGCTGTGACAGTCAGCCCTTTGTGCATTAAGTTGTCTGTCAGGCATTGTTACTGAAACGTATCATCTCTTTTTTTTTTTATATTAACAGTTATTCTCTTAGACACGATTTAAGGGTGATTAACTGGTTTTGATTTTTTTGAGACTAACTTTACATTTGTTTGGGCAGATGTGAGGCCTGCTATGCAGTTTGGTATTTGTGAAGCTAAGAACACTCACAGTCTACTAATCTGTAAAAAAAATGTTTAAACAATATTTGTAGGCATTGCAACAATTTAATGATTCGCTGTGGCAGTCAGTGCTTTGTGCATTAAGTTTATTCATTTCCTTCTACAATTGTCAATAATTTCACAATGGGCACATAGATGAAGAAGGTCATAAGAAAGTTAGAGCTTAGAATATGTCATTGTCTTACTAAAACCATTTGAAATTTTAAGCCCTTCCATCAAGTATAAAAAGAGAAATAATGCTCTATCCTTCCAAGTTTTCCAACAAAGTTTTAATACATTTTCTTTTGTAATTCCTTTCCAATATTTCACAAAGAATTCAACAACCTTTCAATAAATTTTAAAGTAAGAAATACTATCATCTCAATGCAACTTTTCCTTCAATTTCTTTTACAACACATCCTACTTCATATGAAACAAATTTGCAATAATGGAATCTAAAGAAAACAAGGCAATATTACATTTTTTTTTTTTTTTTTCTCCACTCAAGGTGAGTAATTACATGATGTTTCAACATTGTCAACAACAAGGTTCTTGTGCTCCCAAGAGTTATTCTTCCATGCTCCAAGTTCCATGAAGATCAATCACAACCAAGATAGGGGGAGAGGCAACACTCTCCTCCCAACCAAATCTCAATGGAGAAGAGAAGCAATCTCCTCCATTGAACCCCGAGCCCCAAACACAACACAATGGAGGGTGGTCTCCAACACAAGGCAACTATACATGCTTCCACAAATACAAGTTCTTCACAACAATCAAGCTAAAATAGAAGAACAAGAGACACACAATAACATTAAACATTACACAACAAGGCTTGCATCCAAGCCAACAAGAGAAGGAACTATGGGAATGTTTCCCTTATGCCTCCCAAATGAGATGAGATGCCCATCCAAAACCCTCCACAAAATAACACAAGCCCCTATAACTCTTATGCCTCCCTCAAGTACCCCTTTTTCCTCCTATACTCTTATGCCTCCCTCCTCTTATGGCTCCCTCAAAGACAAGGTAGAATGTAAACATTCCTACCCAAGATGGGCATCCCTCTCAAACTCCCTCCACAATATCCTAATCTACTCTTTTGCCTCCCTCATGTGTATTCCCATAGACCTCTCCTATACTACACAAAAAGCATTCAATCCATCTTTCACAATACACCAAAGTAGACATGCATTTCTTACAATTTAGCATAGAAGCAATAATAATATGAAAGCAAAAAAAAACAAAGAAGAGGGTTCCCTACCTCTCCATTGGAGTAGCCTAAACCAAGAACTTGTCCAAGCTCCTTCCCAAATCAATCCAAGCATGCAAGTCCAAAAAACTCTCTCTATCTCTTTCTCCCAATTCCTCTCTCTCCAAAAACAAAGAACTCTTCAACCACACAAAAATAAAGCTCTAACCCCCTCAACAAGAGAGGAAGTTTCAATAAATAGATCAAAGGTAAGGGTGAGGGTGATGTGGCTCCATGTAGGATGCCACATCACACTTCCTCAAACCATCTCCCAAGGTCAACTCAAATCCCAAAACACCATAAATGGGTGGTTGGGTTGAATGACCATTCTCTTCCACAACCATCCCTTTCCCATGTGCCTTAAGGCACAAATAAATGCAAAATGAAGAAAAAGTGCACTCCAAGTCAATATCACTTCCCAAAACAATAACTAATCCCTTTTTGGGCTTCCCAACCCATAGATAGGGTTGGTAAGGGGTTTTGGGAAGTGTGGGACAAGTTTAACTTGTCCCACAAGTCCCCCAAAATTGCCCTCAAACTCAAATTCGAGTTTTCAAGAGATTTGGAGTGGTCAACACTCAAGATAAGCATTCAATACAAGAGACAACACATGGCTCAAGGAGCCAACCAACAAAATTTATTACACCCACATGACTAAAACAAGATAATAAATTAATCTAAACACACTTAACAAAAGTAATAAAAGAAAGACATCACAAAAGAAATCACCTACTAAAAAAAACAATTAAATAAATTTCTCAACCCCATGGTCACATTAGGAAAATTTCCCCCTCTTGGAAATTTTCTCAACACATACAAGAACAAAGTTAACACAATACAATTTACAAGTTGCCTTGAGGACCAATGTTGTAACCACCCGACATTCTGTTGTGTTTGGTCCCCAATCCCCCTCATGGTTGTGATCATGCTGTGTTTCCTGCAAAAATGCAAAATACCCTCTTCGGCCTTGCGGCCATGTCAAAATATCCAAAACAATCATATGCATGAAATTTATTAACATCTATACGTAATTCAAGCAACCATTATTTCTAGGTCTAATTCACAATTTAATTATGCATTTCATCTTTTTCCAAAATCATAGTGATGTAAATTCAACAACTACATTCTACTCATCAGGGCGAAGAAATCCAATGTTAGAACACATGCGATATATCTATATAAAATAATATCAATATCCAATAGTCTGTCCATGAGTCAGTGCAGATCATACTGAAAACAAAATCCAACCATAATCCAAATGTGTCTAGTCACAAAACATCATGCTAATCAACATAAGTATAAGCCATGTCCATAACTAAAGTCTGCATAACTCAAAATGATAATCACTAAGCGTCGTAGGAAAGTGGGCATTACATCCCCCTCCCCTTAGACTAGACTTCCTCCTGGAAGTCACTGAAATAAGTGTGGAAACTGAGCTCGCAATGATGTAGCATCCTCCCAAGTAGCAGCAGTCTCATCGTATCTATCCCATTGGACTCAGACCTGATCAATCTCTCTGCCGCGAAGGCCCAGGGTCCTGCGATCTAAAATGCGCACGGGCTCCACCATCACCTGCCCCTGGTCCTGCACCTGCAATGCAGTCCAATCTAATACATGAGAAGGATCAGAAACATATCTCCTAAGCACAGAAACGTGAAATACATCATGGACGCGCGATAAGCTAGGTGGCAGTGCTAGACGATAGGCTAAGGGGCTGAGGCGCTCCAAGATCTCAAAGGGACCCACAAATCTAGGAGCAAGCTTAGAACCTTTTCCATAACGGAAAGGGCTCTTATGCGGTCTGACACGAAGAAACACCTTCGTGCCTACCTCAAAACTACAATCTGTCCTATGCTGATCTGCATACTTCTTCTGTCTATCCTGTGCCTCCTGCAATCTCTGTCTGATCAAGGTAACCTGCTGCTCCATGTCCTGTAATAATGCCGGCCCAAGAGAAACCCTGTCCTCAATCCTGTCCCAACTAAGAGGTGTCCTACACTCTCTGCCATATAATGCCTGAAAAGGAGCCATGCCTATAGAACTCTGGAAGCTATTATTATAAGCGAACTCTACCAAATATAGATACTCCTCCTATCTCGACTGATGATCCATCACGTACATCCTGAGCATGTCCTCCAGAATCTGATTCACCCTCTCTGTCTGTCCATCTGTCTCAGGGTGATAAGCTGTACTGAAATTAATCCTCGTCCCGAGGGCATACTGCATGGTGGTCCAGAAATGGGAGGTGTACAAAGGGTCGCGGTCGCAAATGATCTTCCGCGGAATCCCATGTAATCTGACAATCTCATCAAGGTATACTCGTGCTACTGCACTTGCTGTATAGGTAGTCTTCACTGGTGAAAAGTGAGCTACCTTCGTCAATTTATCCACTGTGACCATGATGGCGTCGTGGTGGTATCTCGACGTCGGCAACCCAACAATGAAATCCATAGAAATGGTGTCCCACTTCCACTCCGGTATGGCGTGCGGATAGAGAAGGCCAGCCGGATGCTGATGCTCAGCCTTCACCCTCTGGCACTCTAAACAACGGGATACAAATGAAGCTATGTCTCTCCGAAGTCCTCTCCAAAAGTACAGCTGTCTCAACGTGGCGTGCATCTTCTTCACCCCGGGATGGGCTGAATACGGTGCACGATGAGCCTCTGTCAAAATGTCATGTCTCAAGCTTCCATCTCTGGGAACATATATTCGACCTCTGTGTCGGAGAAGACCATCTGCCTCTAATGAGAATCCATCAAATCTCCCCTCAAGGGGTCTCTGAGACTCAATCTCTGCTCTGGCTGCGAGGTAGAAGCTGTCTTGAGGAAGCTGCTGCAAGATTCTACTCTGCAAATCTGTGCCCACTAAGGTGGCCATAGCCACATGTCTCCGTCTACTCAAGCCATCTGCCACCACGTTCTCCTTCCCCTTCACATGCTCTATCTCCATGTCATACTCACAAAGTAACTCCATCCAACGCCGCTGACGAGCGTTGAGATTGGGCTACGTGAAGAGGTGGCGAAGACTCAAGTGATCAGTCCTGAGTGTAAATCTCCGGCCAAGAAGAAAATGTCTCCATCGCACTAAGGCATGTACTACTGCTGCAAGCTCAAGGTCATGGGTCAGATAATTGAGCTCATAATCTTTGAGTTTGCGAGACTCAAAGGCAACTACTCTACCCTCCTGCATTAGCACTCCTCCAATTCCTGCCAAGGAAGCATCTGTGCATACGAAAAACTCTCCATGAGGATCCGGCACTGCAAGGATAGGTGCTCTCATAAGGCACTCCTTCAGTGTACTGAAGGCCTGCTCACATTTATTTGTCCATACAAATTTCTTCCCTTTCCGCTGAAGAGAAGTGATGGGGTGTGCAATCCGAGAGAAGTCCTGAACAAACCTCCTGTAGTATCCTGCTAGTCCCATGAAACTACGCACCTCGGTCACACTAGTGGGTGCTGGCCAATCCATGATGGCTCGAATCTTGGAAGGATCGACTGCGATACCTTCCCCAGAAATAACGTGGCCCAAGTACTGCACCTCAGTCTGAAAGAACGCACACTTCTCCAAGTTCCCGTAAAGGCGCTGCTCGCGAAGACACTGAAGAACCTGGCGAAGGTGCTCCTCGTGCTCCTCACGTGTGCGTGAGTAAATCAAGATGTCATCGAGGAAGATGAGCACGAAGTGATCAAGGAAGGTCCTGAATACCCCATTCATCAAACTCATGAACACTGCGGGGGCATTCGTCAAACCGAAAGGTACCACTGTGAACTCGTAGTGGCCATATCTCGTGCGGAAAGTTGTCTTGTGAATATCTGTCTCCGTAATTCTGAGCTGATGGTATCCTGACTTAAGATCTATCTTGGAGAAAACATTAGCCCCCTTCATCTGATCAAACAAATCGTCAATGCGTGGACGGGGGGTAACGATTCTTGATCGTTACTTTATTCAGCTGACGGTAATCAATGCACAGCCGAAGAGATCCATCCTTCTTCTTTACGAAGATAACTGGTGCACCCCAAGGTGATACACTAGGACGAATTAGGCCTTTCTCCAGAAGGCCCTCAAGCTGCAACTTGAGCTCACATAACTCAGGTGTAGTCATCCGATAGGGTGCTCGTGAGATAGGCTCTGCGCCTGGAACTAGATCTATATGGAAGTCGATCTCACGTGGGGGAGGTAATCCTGGTAGCTCCCCTGGAAACACATCGGAAAACTCTGATAAGATGGGATGATCATCGAGGGAAGGTCCCCCTGACTCATCCTCTGATCTGTCACTAACTGTAACAGCATACAACTGGCAACCCCGTCGCATACACCGCTTCAGCTGCATAGCGGAGATGGTGCGAATAGAAACGGGTCTCCTAACTCCTGATATCACTGACTCTACCCCAAGATCATCTATGCAAGTAATAGTCTTGTGGTAACAATCTACTCTAGCTCTGTGAGAGGACAACCAATCCATGCCTAAAATGATGCCATAAGATCCTAATGGAAGGATCCGAAGATCAGAAGTAGTGGTGAAGGGTCCCAAATCCACTACACACTCCTTGACTAAGGAGTCTACAGAAATCTTGGCTCCAGAAGCCATCTCTACGTCCCAACTACGGCCCTGCCTAACTGCCACCAGCCTACAACGCTCTACCAAAGATGGTGCAATGAAAGAATCAGAAGAACCCGAATCAAATAATATAGAGGTGGAAATACCTCCAACACTACCTGTCGTCTCAATCACAGTACTCTGATGCTCAGCCTGGCGGTTCTCGACCGCTGCGTAGATCCGATGACTCCATGCCATATCTCCAACAGTAGGCTCTGAGCTCTGTGTCTTACCCTTGGTAGGGTTAAGTGGGCAATCTCTCCAAATATGCCCAACGACTCCGCAACCATAACAGCCGCCTGATCCTCTCCAGTGGGAAGCGGCTCCAGCTGGTACTCTAGATGACTGAGATGCCGACCCTGACGATCCGGCTATGGACTGCTGAGGTCTCTGCTGACGAGCTCCGACTGACTGAGCTCTCGGTGCACCCTGTGTCCGGATGGGACCCCTAGGAGGAGGCCCCATACTACGTCCTCTCTGTGCATCGAATCTCTGAGGAGGTCGGTAAGGTGGGCGGGTCTGCTGCTGCTGCTGCTGCGGGTGGCCTAAATGAAGCCTGCCCTGAACTCTGTCCACCCCATGGAGGAGGAACTGACCCCTTCGACCTACTATCCTGCATCTGCTGGATACGGCTCTGAACTCTATCTCTAGCCTACTGTGTCTTCCCCCGTGTCCTCTCCTCTGCAATATAGGCCTTCTCCACGGCCTCTGCTAACGTTTGTGGGCAGTGAATGCGTACTGCGCCAGCTAAATCCAAGTTCAGGCCCCGGATGAACCTGTGAATCCGTACCTGCTCATCATGCATATAATCAACATACTGAAGTAGGTCCAGAAATTGACTCTCATACTCAGCTACTGTCATCGATCCCTGACGGAGGTCATGAAACTCATCTATCCGCTGCTGAATAAACCTCCTGGGTAAATACCTACTCCTGAACCGCTCCTCAAAAAGCTCCCAGGTAATCGTCTCTAAGTCGACATGGAGCTTCTGCTCCTCGGTCCTCCACCAGACTCCTGCTCCATCCTTCAAAAGATGGATCGCAACACGAGCTTTCGTGTTGCTACTACAAGGACAGAGCTTGAAGCATCCGCTCAAGCTCACCAACCAGGCCTCTGCCTGAAAACCGCCTATATCTCCTGAATACTGAGATGGTCACAGCTTCAGGATCTCCCTGATATGGTCTGCAGCTGATGTATGTACGAATCCTAGGTCTCTCTGTATGCTCCTCCCTCTGTCTAGGGCTCCGAGACCTGTCCCTATGTCCTGAATTCCTGTCCCCATGTCCTCTCTGTGGTGACTCTGCCCTAGCTGACTCTGCACGGAAATTCTCTGCTCTGTGCTCCTCGCTGTGTCGAGGGGATGCCTGAGCATCTACTGATGGCTCCAAACTATGTCTAGCAAGTCGTCCTCCCAAGGGCTCTCCGCGTATAGCGGCATTGACATCCTGGAGTGTCTGCAAAATCTGAGGCAGAAGGGCTGCTACGGCCTGCTCTGGCGGTGGTATGTCTAGGTCTATATGAAGAGACCCCTCACCCAATCCGTGCCTCCCTGCACAGATCAAGGCGAGAGTTAGTTCATTGTACTAGGTCTTGTGTCTAGTTTTCTAAATTTGCTGTTTACTATAATTATCAACATTATGGTTTTATATTTTAAAAGAATCAGCTCTGTACTAAGTTGAAGTGTTCCTGTTATGCATTTCCCTGCATGTTCAGCGTGTGCCCAAGGGTCCAAGCTTCAAACCCCTGGCTCTGATACCAAAATGTGACACGCCCTGAAAACGAATGCCGCTTACGACGGTGGCGACGACGACAACGCACGCCGCGCGACAACAATCAACACCAAGAGCGAAAATGCGGTTAAATTTTTTTTTTGTAAATATAAACTTCGCTTGACGTTGTTAATTAAAGTGTGTAAAACCAAAAGACAATATGGTTTAGACTTAACTCATTTTTCCACTTCACAAATAAACGAAACTATACTTCGAGTTACTCTCACACAACTTGGAGTTGAAGGCTTCACAATTAATATGTGTACCGCCAAACAAGAGTTATATAGATAGGTGTAATCCACTCCAATCGAGTTGTTCAAGTAAACTCGGTGAGCTTAATTAGGAGACCAAGCTACTCTTGATTACCACTCGGCGAGTGAACATCTTGCAAAATTGGGCGAGTTTGCAATCTGTGGGCGAGCTAATTACTTCCTTGACGAGCTCATTAGCATCGACGGGTTCACATAAGGGGGAACGAACTGAATTTTTTTTGTTAATTTTCTGTTGAATATATACTCCACCACTTCACCATATCGCCAACTGTGTGACATCCCATATTAACAGATAGAAGCCATGTAAAATATGAGGCCACATTAACCTACCAAAATGCCATCTTCAACAATCCGCAATGCAGATGTAATAGCCAAAATTTTGGGCACGGTGCTTACTTGCCTAGTTGGGGACTTCTACATCGAGAATCATAGACACACTCTAGCTTAAATACGTATCATGAATTTCATTACCAATAATTGCTGACCGATCTAGTTCGGATAAACGACAGAGTCTAACATTTAAGGCAGCAGTAATTATAGTTATGGCAAAATATATACCACCAACCTCAAGTGGCCACTTACAAATCTCGTCATACAAGTTAATGCCTACCGTTTGCAAATTGAAGTTATATAGGAATGCACGAGTCACTTCGGGGGGGGGGGGGCAAACGTATTTCAAACGACGCTTTAATCTGTTTGGCTGGGCGCGGTTTACACAATAACCTCAACCGAAAGACCTGTGATCCGTGGCCATCATTACCCTCTACATGCGAGGACATTCGGAGAAACAACCATGGCCGCCGAAGACATGGTTGATACTGGGTAGATTTTAATAATCTTACCTGCTCAGTCGACCCATACCCTACTCCTACTGTCCTGGCCGCGCAGGGTAGGTAACTGAGGAAGACTAACCTTTGATTTTTCACAGGCCGTAATCCCTAAGAGATAGCAACGTCTGGACCACCCTATACCCATGCCGCGTGGACCGGTGGTTTTGGAGTTTTCTAAGCAAGTTACCTGGCAAAACCAGGCATTTTTTCTCTGTCCTCCTCGCCTCTAGCCGCGCATGAAGCATGGAGGCAACTAGAGGAGCAGTCCTGAGGATTCATGTTTTACAATCACAGACTAGAGGAGGCGAACAGGGTGTAGGAGCAAGTCGAAAGGAAGTTATGTTAAACGATTTGTTCAAAAATATTAAGTGCATCTTCAAACGTTCGGGCGCATCAGGATTTCAAGATTGGCTGGATATCAAATTCGATTGAGAGTTACTATGGGTGTAGAGTGCTACGAAATGCTATTGCTTTCTTCCATCTCCCAGGCGCGTTTCTCTCGTATAGGCGTGGATTTTTCTTTTTCCCTGTGCTAGTTCACTCAGGGGTAGCCAATGTGGGCAGGTCGTCGCGAGAATGCCAGAAGGAGACTATCAATGAGTTTTTTTTTTTTTTCGTTTTCCGGCACATGGAGGAAGACCTGGTTTCGGCCTTCTTCAGTCCCTGTGCACAAATATTCCTCCATTATAGGTGTATTCTGGATGTGAATAGGGGATGAGACCTTGGCTACACCAGCGCCAAATATTTCCTTCCAGCGTGGCAACAAAATCAAATGTACTGCTTCCACTGTCCTCAGGGACATGCAGGGTGCCATCTCTGGAGCTGCAAATCCTGAGGCCGCTGGTAGGATTCTGAGCACAATCTCCCAATGGTCATTCTAGCGGATGGAGCCCCAAAAGTTACAAATCACTTTTATCATTCTTTGAAAAAGGTCATTGCAAGGCAAATTAGGTTGTCAAATAGTGAGTTGCCTGCCTCTGTCCTTCATGTAACGAATGCATCCTCGAATCCTTCTGTAGTTTCTCCTTCCCAGATATTCAAGACAAAAACGCCTAACTGACACCGCCACACTTGAACCGTGACCTCAATCATTTCCTTAGGGCGTTATATCCTAGGAGACCTGAAGAGCGCATTTACTGCCATGAAGATCTTCATTGATCACCTGGCCAAGCTCTGCTGTGGGGGATCGTGTTAGAAGATTCATTCTCCTAGAGGAGTTCTGTTTCATATTCATCTTATTTATCACAGCCATTATGTTATACTTTGCAGATAGAGTGCGACGTTGTCAGAAGGGCGTCCCTTCTGTTCCACGGAAGAACAAATTAAAAGAGGTATTGAGGGAATAGATAACGAGAAAAGGATCAGTTACATGCGTAGGATTATAGTGCAGGCCTATTACTTGCCATGTTCTAATAGGTGGATCAAAACTACCAGTTTGAATATACATATAATTATTAATATACTTTGTCTAGGCCTTATATTTGTCGTGAATACAAGATCAGTAGGTAACCCAATAGGGGAAACAAAGTTACTCATGTGTGGAAACAACATATCTAGTGTGAATAATAAGAACATTATGAATGCATATGTAAAATGTCAGTAGACCTAGCAGGGGTATAATGAGATGTGCTAATTTGAACTTCATTAAGCTAGAACTTTGTATTATTCGCTTTGGGTTTTACCAATAAATTCATTGGATGCATAAAACATAAAGGAACTTCAGAGCTTGAAAGTGTGATATCCTTGGCATATTACTAATCATGTAATAACTTTGTAGTAGATTCCAACAAGTATACAAGAAGGAATAAAGCACTATTTTTCCCATCCATTTCAACACATCTCCTTCTACTTGTAATAAGATCCAAAGTAGATAGTATATTTTATTGTACAAATTTCCAACACCCTATCAACAGGAAGGAAACTAGCTTACTTCCATTAATTTCACATATCAAGGTTTGACTAACATACAATGAATAAAACTGAACATACTCACAAGAAGGTATTTAATTCAAGTAAGATCTCCTATTAGATAGTATTGTCATTCAAGATTATCACAAGCCTTTTTGTACATATCATATTCTTTATTTCCTTGCAATAGTTTGGACTTCAATAATGTAACCATCTTGTAAGTCAATATTTGTCATTCAACCACTGTCTACTTCACGATGCAATATAGATTTACAATGTCCTTTATTTTTGAATGAAAACAAGGCAATGATTACAACTTTCTTTCTCCACTACAAATTGGGTACAACAAAATAATGTATATACAGGGTCAACATGGACAAGAGTCTTCACAAGCTCCAAAGAGCTCTACTTCCATGCTCCAAGTTCCATGAAGCTCAAATCACATACCAATATAGGGGGAGAGGCAACCACTCTCCTCCCAACCAAATCTCAATGGAGAAGAGAAGCAATCTCCTCCATTGACCCCTAAGCCCCAAACACAACACAATGAAAGGGTGGTCTCCAACTCTAGGCAACAATCACTTGCTTCCACAATACAAGTTTCTTCACAACATTCAAGCTTAAAATAGAAGAAACAAAGAGGAATACACAAATAACATCAATACATTACACAACAAGGCTTGCATCCAAGCCAACAAGAGAAAGAACTATGGGGAATAGTTTTCCTTATGCCTCCCAAATGAGATGAGATGCCCATCCAAAACCCTCCACAATAATAATTCAAGCCCCTATGACTCTTATGCCTCCCTCAAGTACCCCTTTTAACTCCAATACTCTTATACCTCCCTCCTCTTATGGCTCCCTCAAAGACAAGGTAATAATGTGAAACATTCTTACCCAAGATGGGCATCCCTCTCAAACTCCCTCCACAATATGCCTATTCTACTCTTATGCCTCCCTCATCGCCCTTCAAATCTGCTTCCAAACCACAGCATCTCCGTCGCAGGAAGAAGGGCAGGCTTGAGACGATCAATGCATGGGAGCTCATGGATAGGGTTAAGAAGATAATACTGGAAGCAATTCCTTTAGTGTGGTTACCGAGATTGCCATTGAAGGAAATTTTGGGACTCAACAGTAGGACCAGTTACTTTTCTTTTTTCAATAGCGTCAAGGATATCAAAACAGCTTGCCAGTGACGAGCCCAAACCCTAACCGTCTGGAATAGAAGTAACCCCAGGCGTGAAGCTTGCCGACAAAAAGCTCAAAATTTTTCGTCAAAAGCAAATGGAAAGGTAGGAGGGTGAAGCTGAATCTGGAGAAAAAGGAAGATAATTTCCCTAACACTTTCTACTGCTATTATATTTACAATTATTGCGAAAATCAAACCGCTTTTTTCCCTTGCATTGATTTGTCAAGTTGGATGTCAATGATGGGAGATTTCCCTTTTCTGCTTGTCTCTTCTTGTTTTTTTGCTTTTAATCGTTGTCATGTAATGTGTCGAAAGGATGCATGTGCTTTTTCTCTCTGGGTTGTTATGTTTCTCCTTGCTCCGAGTGATAGACCTTTCGCTGTCGGTTTAATGTATTGACTCCCTTCTCTACGATTGAGTTGCAAGTTATTATGTTGATCAACTAGTATTTTTGATATTATGGAAGTAAGCTTACGATAACTATGAAATCTCCTCCCTAGCAACCAAGATTCCTTTCGATGGCTATTTGTTGCCCCCTTTGCAAGTCCCTTTGATAACCTTATTGTGGCATATAGAGAGAAATGTGTATTGTGGGGGGGGTGATGATGTGTGAGCACTGCATGGGCTAGCCCGCTTAGAGTTTGGTATTAAAACTGTGGAATGAAACAGTTTGTGTGCATTGTGTTCTTCCGTCTCGCATGTTTTATGACTTTTAAGGCCATCCTCAGGAAGTACCGACCTTGACCATCCCTATCCACTTGAACCATAACTCGCTTTTCGGATCAACGAATCTGGAGGGTTACACTGTGCGAATCCAGTAACCTCATTTACACTGGAAATTTGGTCCTAAATACCCATACCCCCCTTCAGAATTATTGCTGTGGCGCTCTTCTATTTTTCCTAGAACTTGCATTATTTTCTCCCTTGTAATGTTTAACACTATTAATTATATTGGTTGATTTTTATCAACGAATTACCGTTAACAGTTTGTGTGAAATGTCCTTAAATGTATAATTCTTCGGAAAAACTCAGGCTTTCTTTTGATAATCTTAGGGTTTCTAGTGGATAGGTTTTGTTTTGTTGATAATGTCACTTTAGAAATTATGTTGGTTTCTATTTGTCGATGGTTTTGACTGTGTTACCAATGGTTGCTTAAAACTATGTTTTGGGTATGGTAGTTTATTTTAAATTAACCAAACATTAAGTATGTAGTGGATGTTTGCAATCTTTAGTGTTTATAAAAAAATTTGGTTGAGACATATTGTAACTCTTGTTGGACGGAACCCCCCGTCTCTCTCGCGCGTGTTGCTAGTAGCCTGCAAGACTTTGACCCTTCTTGGATGATTGGAAAATCTTTGTAGTTAATGGTCAAAACTAATATACTTTGCTTTCGCCTCGAAACTTATGTTGTGTGTATATTGTAGTTGGATTTCCGGTTTGAAACTCGATTATACATGGATTTTTGTGTTAATTTTTTGAAAACTGTGGTTCCCCTTTCTTGGGGCCGATCAACTCTTGTTTGTTTTAGAATATATTAATTTAGTCTATGCGTTTAGTACCGTTGGATAAATTTCTAGATGGTGGTGTATATATAAATCTTAATCTTGTAATTTGGTTTAATTACTTACTTGATGGGAATTCTGGTTTTTTGCTAGATTATTTGTTTCTCCTTATAGGGCCAAGGGCCATTCTCTTACGATTGATATACTTTCGTTGTTTTTACTCCTAACTGAAGTAACTAGGTCTTCTCCTTGTTTGATTGGCATGATGGAGACTTTATTAGAACTTGATGTGTTGATAGTGTTTATAGGTTTGAACCAATTCTTGTAATAAAGTGCTTCCATTTCGTGGTATTTGTTAGAGTAATAGTTATGTGGTTTTGTGTAGCCTTATCTTGCTCAGTTCTCGTGAACTGACTCTTGTATAAATTTGCTATAGATTTGCTTTTCGTGTAGAAGAGGGATAGATTTATAGACTTTTGTCATCAACCTCAGTTGAGAAGATCCTTTGCTTGAAAAACCTTTTTATGTTGTTCAACTATTGTTAATGTCCAGTGGGAAAGTTTAAAAGAGGATTAAAATGTCTAGTATAAAGTATCGTTGGACTTTGTCATCTGAACTTTGGAAACCTGTATTGTTTGACCATCATTGATATTGTAATAAAATTTGGTTATTGTGTTGAGTGACGTTGTTGGAGTATCAGTATTTTAAGAATTGATGAAATCTTGTTTGTTCTTGTAAGTGAGTGTTGCTACAAACTTTGCGTTGAGAATAAATTTTGAGTTAAACCGTGCCATGAATTAGTAATAAAGTGTCAAAGTAAACTAACATGGGATTGTTTAATACTTCTCGAAGTTAAATTAAAGTGTATTCAAATAAAGTAACGTAGGGGTCACCAACTTGAGAGCAAGAAATTCTTTAAGTAATCAAGGGGCAAGACTATCATTGCAGGTAACTTTATATCATGATAACCCTAGCATGTCAATAAAATGTCCCCCTTTTTGGTAGTTTTGTACCATTATAAACATGAATTTCAGTTTTTCAATTGATTCTCTAAAGGTAATAGCCATACAACCAGTACACATTCATGAAATTTCACAAACTAAAGAAATGTTGGTATTTAGAGTTTGGAATATATATGAATTTTATTTTTATTTTAATTGCAAAAAAAATGGTCTTTTTTCTTAATTTTATTCATACGTTTTTTTCTTATGTTTATAAAAGAGGAATGACTGTCCCGGGTGATGTTTTTTTGAATGAAAATTTATTTATTTTTCACCATGAAATTTTAGATAGATGTTCAAGATTTGAATTTTGAGGTGCTATCAAATTTTTATATTTTTTCGAATTATATATAATTTTTAATTAAGTATTTAGTAAAAATATTTTCAAATAAATGGCATACAAATGTTTATGCAATAACTTTTAAAATTTATATCGAAATTGAATTTTTTTTCACAGGTGAGAAGAAGACTTCAATAAATAGCAATTTTATTTTTTCAAATTTTTTTATTATTTTTTGCTATTTTTCAAATTGGGTTGATTGTGGTACGATCGATTGTCCTAAAATACCCATAGTTAGAAAAATATAAAAAATCAATAGTAAAACAACATTTTTTTAAAAAATGAAAATTATATTTTTAGAAAGCTAATAAATTCTGTATTTTGTGTTAAAATTTGTAATTTATTCATTCGGTAACACTATTTACGTCGCACCTAAGTGGCACATTTTGGCATAAAATTATCCATCCAAATGGATTTGGCGCAAAATGTGCCACATAGGTGCCACATAGGAGGGGTTCGCCGCGAAGGGGGGTTCGCGTGAAGGGGGGTTCGCGTGAACCCCCCTTCACCCGAACCCCACTAAACCCTAAATCCACCACCCCAACTATATAAATATCTATATATAACTCTTGCCGCCAAAATTATTTGAATTCGAGGGGTTCGCACAAAAGGGTGCTCGCGTGAACCCCATTCGCGTGAACTAGTTTCTTCATCCTACGTGGCAGTTCAGGCGAAGGGGGGGTTCATGCAAAAGCGTTGTTCACGTGAAGACCCTCGATTTCTGATCCGCCCAACTTGTTACTCACAGTTTTGGGACATGAAGTGGGACACACATTGTGCTTTGACCCGTTTGAACTTTGCAAACCTTGTATTGTTTGACCATCATTGATATTGTAATAAAATTGGTTATTGTGTTGAGTGACTTTGTTGGAGTATCATTATTTTCAGATTGATGAAATCGTGTTTTGTCTTGTAAGTGAGTGTTGCTACAACTTTGCCTTGAGAATAAATTTTGAGTTAAACCTTGCCATGAATTAGTAATAAAGGTCATAAAGTAAACTAACATGGATTGTTTATATACTTCTCGAAGTTAAATTAAAAAGTTGTATTTCAAATAAAGTAACGTAGGGGTCACCAACTTGAGAGCAAGAAATTTTTAAGTAATCAAGGGCAAGACTATCATGCAGGTAAACTTTATATCATGATAACCCTAGATCCTCTATTGAACATTATTCCCTTTTACGGTGAAATTTGTAAAATGACCCCAAGGTGAAATGAACTGCTAGTTGTTTTGAAGATGATACAGATTAATAAGCCAAAGAAAACAAATTGGAGACCTCACCATCTTTCTCACCGCATTTGAAAAGTAAATTTTTTTACTCTTATTAATACTTTTAGAGAAGCCTAAGTAAAGTTGTTGATAATTCTGGTTAGAGCCCTAGCTTCAATTAAATACTGGATATAAACTAATGAGGTCCTAAAGATGGTTTCAGAGCTCGACCTTCGTCCCTCTACCCGTTTCCAAGGCACCACTTATCACTTCTACTTAAGTGTGTTTGAAACTTAAAACCATGTTGTCCTGTGGGTAAGAATGAATCTTAGTAGCGTGAGTGGGTGAGCATGATGCCTTGTGGAATTTAAATACTCTTTTTTCTTGTTAAAACGAATTAAGCAAATAACTGTCATAGATAAGAGAAGATTTAAAGATAAGTTACTCAGTAAGATGAATTGTATGATCGGATCTTGGAGTCCCTTGAAAACGTAAGCGAAGAATTGTCAAGGATGTCCTTTTAAAAGTAAATTAACCCTCAAGAATATATCATTGTGGTTGGCCCTAACTGTCACTGTTTCTGTGATGACTTCTATGTTGGTTGTCAAAAAAAAAGTTATTTCCTTGAGAGATTTGAACATTTCCGTGCTGCCTTTATGGTCACCCCACAATCCTTGTATCAAGTTGTGTCACATTGTTAGTTGTTCCTTTGTGACGACATGTTGCCTCATGTTTGGTGTCAAGCCAGGCAATTTTTTTTTAGCCTAATCTTTTTACGTGGGTGGCTGTGTGGTGTGTTTTTGGGTCGTTACACTTGGTATCAGAGTCATCGGTTCATGATCTCGAACCTAGGGCCCGGATTGGTGTTATATAATGTATATTCCATACATTGGTGGTGGTGTGTGTCATGCTGATCACTGGCGTGGATGATGATGATGTCTGCAAGATGGTGGTAGATATTGGTAAGAGTAATGTGCTTTAAGTGTGTGTGATCCATATCATAATTGTGATTTTTGTGAACACACTGATGTGTAGGTTCAAGTTGTGCATGTTTGGTAATCATGTTATCTTTTGGGATTGGAGTTATTCTCTCTCCTTCTTGTGGATTCTATGAAGAGGTTCACCGTGTGAATTACGGTTTGGTGGCGGGTGAAAGAATTATAAAGTGATGACATAAGGGTTAGTAGCATTTGTGGCATATTGGTGATATGTGGGTGTACAATGTGTTGTATGACTAGAATGTTGAACCAATTCTTGAATAAGTGTCTTCCATTTCGTGGTATTGTTAGATAATAGTTATGGTGGTTTTGTGTAGCCTTATCTTGCTCAGTTCTCGTGAACTGACTCTTGTAGAAAATTTGCTATAGATGGATTTTGCGTGTAGAAGAGGGATAGATTTATAGACTTTTGTCATCAACCTCAGTTGAGAAGATCCTTTGCTTGAAACCTTTTTATGTTGTTCAACTATTGTTAATGTCCAGTGGAAAGTTTAAAAGAGGATTAATGTCTTAGTATAAAGTATCGTGGACTTTGTCATCTGAACTTTGGAAACCTTGTATTGTTTGACCATCATTGATATTGTAATAAAATTTGGTTATTGTGTTGAGTGACTTTGTTGGAGTATCAGTATTTTAAGAATTGATGAAATCTTGTTTTGTTCTTGTAAGTGAGTGTTGCTACAACTTTGCGTTGAGAATAAATTTTGAGTTAAACCTTGCCATGAATTAGTAATAAAGTGTCATAAGTAAACTAACATGGGATTGTTTAATACTTCTCGAAGTTAAATTAAAAGTTGTATTCAAATAAAGTAACGTAGGGGTCACCAACTTGAGAGCAAGAAATTCTTTAAGTAATCAAGGGCAAGACTATCATTGCAGGTAAACTTTATATCATGATAACCCTAGCATGTCAATAAAATGTCCCACTTTTTGGTATGTTTTGTACCATTATAAACATGAATTTTCAGTTTCATTGATTCTCTAAAGGTAATAGCCATAAAACCGTACACATTCATGAAATTTCACAAACTAAAGAAATGTTGTATTTAGAGTTTGGAATATATATGAATTTTATTTTATTTTAAATTGCAAAAAAAATGGTCTTTTTCTTAATTTTATTCATACGTTTTTTCTTATGTTATAAAAGAGGAATGACTGTCCCCGGGTGATTTTTTTGAATGAAAATTTATTTTTTCACCATGAAATTTTAGATATATGTTCAAGATTTGAATTTTGAGGTGCTATCAAATTTTTATATTTTTTCGAATTATATATAATTTTTAATTAATTATTTAGTAAAAATATTTTCAAATAAATGGCATACAAATGTTTATGCCAATAACTTTTAAAATTTATATCGAAATTGAATTTTTTTTTCACAGGTGAGAAGAAGACTTCAATAAATAGCAATTTTAATTTTTTCAAATTTTTTTATTATTTTTTGCTATTTTTCAAATTGGGTTGATTGTGTACGATCGATTGTCCTAAAATACCATATGTTAGAAAAATATAAAAAATCAATAGTAAAACATATTTTTAAAAAATGAAAATTATATTTTTAGAAAGCTAATAAAATTCTGTATTTTGTGTTAAAATTTTGTAATTTTATTCATTCGTTAACACTATTTACGTCGCACCTAAGTGGCACATTTTGGCATAAAATTATCCTCCAAATGGATTTGGCGCCAAAATGTGCCACATAGGTGCCACATAGGAGGGTTCGCGCGAAGGGGGGTTCGCGTGAAGGGGGTTCGCGTGAACCCCCCTTCACCCGAACCCCACTAAACCCTAAATCCACCACCCCAAACTATATAAATATCTATATATAACTCTTTGCCGCCAAAATTATTTGAATTCGAGGGGTTCGCACAAAAGGGTGCTCGCGTGAACCCCCATTCGCGTGAACTAGTTTCTTCATCCTACGTGGCAGTTCAGGCGAAGGGGGTTCATGCAAAAGCGTTGTTCACGTGAAGACCCTCGATTTCTGATCCCGCCCAACTTGTTACTCACATTTTTGGGACATGAAGTGGGACACAACATTGTGCTTTGACCCCGTTTGAACTTTGCAAACCTTGTATTGTTTGACCATCATTGATATTGTAATAAAATTTGGTTATTGTGTTGAGTGACTTTGTTGGAGTATCATTATTTTAAGAATTGATGAAATCTTGTTTTGTTCTTGTAAGTGAGTGTTGCTACAACTTTGCCTTGAGAATAAATTTTGAGTTAAACCTTGCCATGAATTAGTAATAAAGTGTCATAAGTAAACTAACATGGGATTGTTTAATACTTCTCGAAGTTAAATTAAAAGTTGTATTCAAATAAAGTAACGTAGGGGTCACCAACTTGAGAGCAAGAAATTTTTTAAGTAATCAAGGGCAAGACTATCATTGCAGGTAAACTTTATATCATGATAACCCTAGATCCTCTAGTGAACATTATTCCCTTTTACGGTGAAATTTGTAAAATGACCCCAAGGTGAAATGAACTGCTAGTTGTTTGAAGATGATAAGATTTAATAAGCCAAAGAAAACAAATTGGAGACCTCACCATCTTTCTCACCGCCATTTGAAAAGTAAATTTTTACTCCTTATTAATACTTTTAGAGAAGCCTAAGTAAAGTTGTTGATAATTCTGGTTAAGAGCCCTAGCTTCAATTAAATACTGGATATAACTAATGAGGTCCTAAAGATGTTTCATCTCGACCTTCTCCCTCTAACCCTTTTCCAAGGCACCACTTATCACTTCTCTTAAGTGTGTTGAACTTAAAACCATGTTGTCCTGTGGGTAAGAATGAATCTTAGTAGCGTTAGTGGTGAGCAGATGGCCTTGTGGAATTTAAATACTCTTTTTTCTTGTTAAACGAATTAAGCAAATAAATGTCATAATAGAGAAGATTTAAAGATAATTACTCAGTAAGATGAATTGTATGAATCGTATCTTGAGTCTCCTTGAAAACGTAAGCTAAGAATTGCAAGATGTCCTTTTAAAATAAATAACCCTCAAGAATATATCATTGTGGTTGGCCCTAACTGTAACTGTGTTATGTGATTGGACTTCTATGTTGGCTTGTCAAAAAAAAAAGTATTATCCTTGATAGATGTGAACATTTCCGTGCTGCCTTTATGGCCATCCTTGTATCAAGTTGTTCACAGTGTTAGTTGTATCCTTGGTGACGACATGTTGCATCATGTTTGTGTCAAGCAAGTCAAATTTTTTTTATCCTATCTTTTACTGTGTTGTCTGTGTGTGTGTTTTTGGGTCGTTACACTTGGTATCAGAGCATAGGTTCATGATCTCGAACCTATGGGCCGGATTGGTGTTATATGATGATATTACATGGTGGTGGTGGTGTTACATGATGATACTGCATGATGATGATGATGTTGCAAGATGGTGGTAGATATTGGAAGAGTAATGTGCTTTAAGTGTGATGTGATCCATATCATAATTGTGATTTTGTGAACACACATGATGTGTATGTCACTTTGTGCATGTTGGTAATCATGTTGATATGTTGGGGATTGGAGTATTCTCTCTCCTTCTTGTGGATTCTATGAAGAGTTCACGTGTGAATTACTGTTTGTGGCGTGTGAAAAGAATTATAAAGTGGATGACATAGTGTTAGAGCATTGTGGCATATTGTGATATGTGGGTGTATCAATGTGTTGTATGACTAGATTGATGTTAAAAGAAGTGAGTTGTATCATGATGTTTTTACCATGTTTTGAAGAAATGTGTGTATCACCTTGTTATGTAGAAATGGATGTTATGTTGTGATGTACTATGTTCATCGTATGTATGATTTGTGCAGATATGTAATGCTTTATGTTGTGATTTGGGGTCATACGGTGAGTGTATGAACCCTATCGTATGGTGATTGCGCTTTGGGTGCAGAATGTGGTAAAGTGCTTGTTGTATATATTTCCCCACCCACCCCCCACCCCCCCCCCCCCCCCGCGAAAGCAGTAAGAACATAGCGGCGCGAATGGAGTCGGGAGGACAGGCAAATCGCGGGAGAGGAATAGGGCCAAGGGCATGGCGGAAAGGTTGAGAAGCCCGACACCAGGGCATACATGCGGGATTGCATGGCAGAGAAACAGCAAGAAATATGTATGCGGGGGAAAAAAATCCGACGCCCAGGAAATATGTTGCAGGGGCCGCAAAACCCGACGCACAGAGCAGACGCAAATGAAATTGGGTTTTCGGGTCGGGAACGCATGATGAAAGAGCATGTCGGGAGCCCACCAAAACCCGACAACAGAGAACATGTCGGAAGGTCGTCAAAACCCGACACAAAGCAATTCGGGTTTCCATGGCGGAAAAACAAGTCGGGTTTGCACGCCTAAGAAGCATGTCGGGAGTTCTAAAAGGCCCGACACAAGGAAATATGTTTTCGGGTCGCCAAAACCCGAAAAAACAAGGAAATCGGGTTTTCGGGGCGGGAAAACATGGCGGAAGAGCATGGGGCGAAAACACATGTCGCAGCACCCTCCAAATCCGATGCAAATGTTCGAGGGAGTTCCGAACCCGACAGGCGTTGGGGATCTCCTCTGACACCATGGTTGTTGAAGAATTGAATGCAGTTTTGAAGGTGGTTGGGAAAAGGGGGGCGAATTCTTCTCCTCTCTCATCTTTTCTTCCTATATAATGTAAGGAGGGGCTGTTTTTTAAACGTTGGACATTTCTGCTTTGCACCCTCCCTTCTCTCCTGTTCACAAGAAGATTTGTGGAGTTCCAAAACCTCCCATATGGACTGTAACGCTGTTTTTTTTTGCCTCTTGGTCATTGCAATGTATTGAATCGATCCGTGAGCAATATATGTGTGTCTGTGGTTGCTTCTAAACCCTCTTACATATTTATTACTGTCATTTTTGATCTTTTATTGCATTTTGGCTATCTATGCATAGTGTGGCATTACATCTATGTGGTCTGTGTTTAATCTTGCAAAACGAGTGTTCTTCATTCCTCGGTGCATCACCTCCGTAGCTTAGGTTTATTTTTATGCATTTCTCTTTCCCTGTCTCCTTAGTAGTTAGATTAGGTTTTTTGGGGTAAACCTCTGTGTTTTATTGGTGCATCTGAACAGAGGAATAGGAGCCGGCCTTCATCCGAAGAGCTTTTCCGATTTCGCGAGGTCCCACACTTGGGAAAAGCTCCATGTTGTGCAATCGCACTGGGAGTCTCAAACGATCGCGTTGCAGAGTCCCAGGGGTGCTGTGATTCGACACCAACAGTTTTGGCACGCCCGGTGGGACCAAGAGGTCATTCCTTAAAAAAATTTGAAGGAGTTTTCATGAGATTTGCACTAAAAATTGCAGTTTTTTTACAAATTTCGAATTTTGCATCTCCCAGCCTGAACTCCGAAATCATTTTTCAAGGGCTTAACTTGCTCAAAAACGAGTCAAAATTTCACCAGTTGGTAGATCCGACTGTAATCTTCAAAAGGGTATTCTTAGTTTTTTGAGATTTTGACTTTCAAAATTTCGGGTTTTTTAGTGATTTCAGGATTTCGGGATCCGAAAACATCAAAACAGCCTTTCGGGTTTTGAGGGGTGTCGGACATGTTCCAAGTTCCGACACATAGCAGTTCGGGTTTTGTGAGTTGCATTGCATGACCTGAGTTCCGCCTGTACTTTTCGGGGATCCACAGCTGCACAACAAGGCCTGATTTCCGAACTGACGATTGCTTCCTCCGGGTCTTTCAAATTTTAAATCTCGATTTCGATATTGTCAAGTTTGGTGTGTAACTTGGCAACATCCAGCCTTTTAGAGGCATTTTCAAAAAACACATCTGGCGACTCCACCTGATGCGCAACCCATTTCTCCGAGTTACAGACCCGTTCCCATCCATTTCCACCCATCTTTCTTTCCATCTCTTTCATTCTTTTCCATTCCATGAAGTTGTGCAATCATGACTTCATTTCCATCATGGAATTCACATCAACAACAGCAGTATATTCCACCTCCAACATGTTTTACAAATCCTCCAAATCAGCATTTTGAGCAGATTCAAGATCAGTATGCATACCCATATGAGCAGCGGTGCCAAAGTCAGTTTGGCTATGGAGCTTTCCAAGAGCAAGAGTATGCATACAATGAAGACCATCAGATCCAAAATGCAGATCTGCTGGAGAAAATTCAAAAGATGGAGGTGAACATGGTGCAATCTAGGGCTCAGGCACAAATGAAAGCATTTGGAATTGGTTGCAAAGCACCTTGTCCATGGTTGGGACCTTTTCCAAGGCATTACAGCTCTCAAGAGAAGTTAGACTTCATGATTGCAACACTGCCATTACTTACAAGGTGGATTGAAGGAATAGAGGTGTATGAGAGAAGTATTCTGCAACCTTGTCAATGGGTAAGCACACCACCTCATACTCTTTCTTTTCCTCCTTCTCAATCTATATCATTTCAGCAGTGTCAAGTTTTAAACTCACCATCTGCTGCCCTAAATGTTGAATCCATCCCTCCACCCCCTAGTCTTCCATCCCATCTCAGTTTTTCTGCCCTCTTCTCTTCCAAATCCAAACCCCCTCCACAAGAGCTAAATGAAGTACCTTCCACTCCAAAGAAAAAAGAGGTTTCACCGCCTCCACCACCACACGAAATTGTCAAATCAGTTGAGTTTCAACCTATCCCTCCTATTGCATTCCCTAATCCATGTTGGGAGGATGAAAATCAGAATGCCAGCCAAGGAAAACCACAGCAAAAAGAGAGTGCCAACAAAGAGAAAGAAATTCAAAGTCTGAAGAGTTGGGCTCTTAGATTTGGGATGACAAAGATCCCCTTGATGGTTAGGCCTACAGAAGAGGTTGGGGTTGGAGAACAAATGGTGGTCAGGACTGATTCTGTTGCAGCAGAAGAAGGAGATCTTGCAGTCCCAACTTGTCCTCCAGAGCAGCAGATCGAAGAGTTTGACTTGACGAACTTCATGCTGGAGGAGGAGCTCATTCAAGAGCAAGATTGCCTTCTAGTAATAGAGGAGGGAGAAGCTGCTCCAAAGGCAAAAGAAGAGGAGCACATCCTAGTTGTGGAGGAGAAAAGTGTAGATCCAAGGGCTTTGAGCACAAAGCAGGCTACAGGAGAACCTTCAGTTCTTCTTTCTACTTCACCTCTCCCGAGTTCTAGTACTGAAGAGGAGTTTGATCTCTCAAACTCAATATTGGAGAGTGAAGGAAACCATGGTGGTCAAGTTGCAGATCCAGAGGACACCATGGAGGAAGTTGAACACGAACAGCGGGACAACAATGAGGCAGTTTACCTGTCAGATTTGGAGGACTGTTTTGATGGAGAAGAACCGGTTGAGTTTTCACCATTCTCTCTTTCATCATCCACATTCCAAACACCAGAGCCTGCTGTCATGGAGGAGAACGTTTATTTGCAGCAACCTGCATCTTGCAGCAGCTCTTTGGAATCAAAATTGGAAGATTTTAATCTTTCACAATCAGCCATGGAGGAAGAGAAAGGACAGAGGAATTTCACCATTTCTTCCACGCCATCCATTCAAGGAGGTCTACAAGAGAACTCCGTTCCTGGAGTTGAAAATTAGAGCTATGGGCATATCAAACGGATCAGACCTTGCCCAATCAGGTATTTGGCTTCATTCGAGCCAAAGGAGAAGCCACAACCGGTCATGCTTGCTTCTAAGCATGAGGGTGAGTTACAGAGTACCAAGGATCAGCTGCCATACCTTTTCAATCCGAATGCAAAGCAACTAAAAGAGGTATTGGATTTGTTTTCAACTGACACCTTGATGATTTGGGTGGAAGACCAGCTTCTTGTTGATTTTCCACTCATCCTAACAGCCATGATCAGTGCCAAATCAATTGCATGGCTGCCAATTTTGAAGAAAGGAAGCTATTTTGCACAACCAGTTGCAGGGTTTGTTTAGCTTGCCTTTGCTTCCAGTTAGAGTAGAGTAGGTAGGTTTGCTTCCAGCAGAAGAAGTGCTTGTGCACACTCTGCATGTTCCATTTGGGGCATGTATGATTTCCAGTTTTGTACATAGTTTTTGTGGTGTTAGTTTTGCTCTAGCATGGTTCATTACAGCGGTTTTGGTGAGGACAACTCTTAAGTTCAGTGTGCTCTCAGAGAAGGAGTTGCGGTATCAGGTTCAGGATCGGATATCGGGTTGGTTCAGGATATCGCTTATGACTCCATGCCCAATGGATTGCTAAAAGGCCACTGATCTTCTACCTAGCAGGCAGGTAACCCCGTGAGTCGCCAAATTGTTGTATATATTTCCCCCCCCCGCGACAGCAGTAAGAACAGAGCGGCGCGAATGGAGTCGGGAGGACAGGCGGGAGGAATAGGGCCAAGGGCATGGCGGAAAGGTTGAGAAGCCCGACACCAGGGCATACATGCGGGATTGCATGGCAGAGAAACAGCAAGAAATATGTATGCGGGGGAAAAAAATCCGACGCCCAGGAAACATGTTGCAGGGGCCGCAAAACCCGACGCACAGAGCAGATGCAAATGAAATCGGGTTTTCGGGTCGGGAACGCATGATGAAAGAGCATGTCGGGAGCCCACCAAAACCCGACAACAGAGAACATGTCGGAAGGTCGTCAAAACCCGACACAAAGCAATTCGGGTTTCCATGGCGGAAAAATAAGTCGGGTTTGCACGCCTAAGAAGCATGTCGGGAGTTCTAAAAGGCCCGACACAAGGAAATATGTTTTCGGGTCGCCAAAACCCGAAAAAACAAGGAAATCGGGTTTTCGGGGCGGGAAAACATGGCGGAAGAGCATGGGGCGAAAACACATGTTGCAGCACCCTCCAAATCCGATGCAAATGTTCGAGGGAGTTCCGAACCCGACAGGCGTTGGGGATCTCCTCTGCCACCATGGTTGTTGAAGAATTGAATGCAGTTTTGAAGGTGGTTGGGAAAAGGGGGGCGAATTCTTCTCCTCTCTCATCTTTTCTTCCTATATAATGTAAGGAGGGGCTGTTTTTTAAACGTTGGACATTTCTGCTTTGCACCCTCCCTTCTCTCCCTGTTCACAAGAAGATTTGTGGAGTTCCAAAACCTCCCATATGGACTGTAACGCTGTTTTTTTTTCCTCTTGGTCATTGCAATGTATTGAATCGATCCGTGAGCAATATATGTGTGTCTGTGGTTGCTTCTAAACCCTCTTACATATTTATTACTGTCATTTTTGATCTTTTATTGCATTTTGGCTATCTGTGCATAGTGTGGCATTACATCTATGTGGTCTGTGTTTAATCTTGCAAAACGGGTGTTCTTCATTCCTCGGTGCATCACCTCCGTAGCTTAGGTTTATTTTTATGCATTTCTCTTTCCCTGTCTCCTTGGTAGTTAGATTAGGTTTTTTGGGGTAAACCTCTGTGTTTTATTGGTGCATCTGAACAGAGGAATAGGAGCCGGCCTTCATCCGGAGAGCTTTTCCGATTTCGCGAGGTCCCACACTTGGGAAAAGCTCCATGTTGTGCAATCGCACTGGGAGTCTCAAACGATCGCGTTGCGGAGTCCCAGGGGTGCTGTGATTCGACACCAACTGATCCTTTCCTCTCTCCCTATGTGGTTGTATGTATGCAACATAAGTGCAACTATGACTATGTTTAGCCTTGTCAAAGTGGTGGCAGGATGATTCAGAAGGAGGTGATGACAGTTGTATTATTGATATGTATTTTACGAGCTGAGGCTCGATGTTCTGAGTGCTAGCAACTCGTCGAGTACCCCTTGGTCGCCAGATAAGGCCACACAGTTATCATAATGTGACATTATTATAAGTTGATTTTATTCGTAAATTGAGCTTTTTACTTTATTTTGTAAGGACCAGCAGCTTTTCTTGATTGCCATGCTCTACAATTTTGGGCATTTCCTTGGTTTGTGGCACTAACATGGGGATTTTGATACTAACTATGGCTATTTGGCCATTTATTTTGCTTGAATTTGGGTCTTCTTTTAAATTTGGAATTTTTACCACCTTGCCCAAGGCTTGTACTTTGCCACTTGGCACTTTGATTGGATTGTTATGCTGGTTCTATTGTCGTGATGTGTGGAATAGGGTCATAGGATGCACCATGGATTGGTTGGATCTATGGACCCGCTTCGTTGTATAGGGGTATACCCCAAGGAGTTACATATAACTAGCGGGTTGTTGAACCACGCGTTATTATGTCACTTGGGTTAGGAGTGTTCGAACTCTATGTGTCTTGGACCATAGGGTCAACCGGCCTCCTTGAGGGAGGCATAACAGTTTGAGGGAGGCATAAGAGACTTGAGGGAGGCATAAGAGTTTGAGGGAGGCATAAGATACTTGAGGCAGGCATAAGAGTATGAGGGAGGCATAAGAGACTTGAGGGAGGCATAAGAGTTTGAGGGAGGCGTATGATATTTGTCTGTATGGTTGATGTTTCAGGATATATGTTGAGTTATTGTGATGTTTTGGCAGTGGTATTTTGATGTATGTGTTACTCATGTCAGATGGATATGTCTTGTGATGTTGTGGTTATGTCATTGATTCCCTTATGGACACTATGTACCTGTAGCATGGTTTGGTGTTATGTGAATTTTTTTTCATTGATGCAAATTGAGGAAATGTCTGGTGGATTGTAGTACTCTTTTGTTTGAGTATTTTGTGTGTCAGTCATTGATGTGTGACGAGTACTATGTTATGTGGACTGTGCCTATTCTATTCTGTATTTGAGTAACCTTTTGTGGTGTAATACAATCTTGAAGTATATACTTGCGTTCTTGTGTATCTGTAGTGTCTTGTGAACCTGATAGGGTGTTGTGTTAGTAGTTCATGTTGGGCACCCACAATAAAGAATAAACCAAAACTCTTCAATGATGAAATTTTTAAAAGAAATTAAACTAAGAAAAATGTTAATGGAAAGGAACTAATGAAATAATAAATAAGAGGGAACTGCCAATCTTCACAGAACCTTGAAAGTTAAAATTTCTACCAAATGTTCCTAAGGCTACCCTGTGGCTGTGCTTTAAATCGACTAAAATTTTAAACCATAGGGTGTAATTTCTCCTTTACCTATTCTTGGTTACGTGCCATTTCATTCCCTCTGTGTAATGTTACATCGAGGAAGATGCTTCCTTAAGGGGAGGAGAATGTAATGCCCTGTTCTTCCTGCGGCGATCGAGTTCTAAGCATGGAGTGTCTTTGTGCCTTCGTCAACCTCGATTGCTAACCATTATGACTATAATTGATAATTATTTTACAAGCTGTAAAATGATAATAATGATAATAATAATAATAATGACATTATGATTGTATTATCGATCAACGATTGTATTTTATTATTACTTTTTTTATATCGATTGTTATCGATATCATCCTCTGTTATCGTTAAACTATCCTTTTCATTTATTTGTTGCTCCCGCTGATCGAGCCTCATTACGCAAATGAGGAAGAGTATGTTTTGTGGTGGTGCCACGGTTTGGGAGTGGCGTTCACATATATATTTCATTTAAATACTCAACCCCGTTCTCCTCCTGGGTCAACCGATCCCGCAATCCTAGAATTGTTTTAAATTGCTAATTTTAAATATGGAATTTTAAATCCCCAACCTACCTTGTCTCGGTCAGCTTTATCTCCTGCTTGGCGTGGGATGGAAGGAATTCTTTTTTTTTTTATTGTTGTTAGGGGCCTCTTTGTGCGGACTGACTGCGTGGAGGGTGGAGTTATTAGAATCTAGACATGTTGGAGTCTTCTGGCTGGTGGCTGCACTGCATTTATTAACCCTGATTTGTAAATCTTCTTTGTTCTGTTTGACTGTCACATTTTTCTACGTTGCATGAGGGAGATGGGATTCGGTGGAGACCTATTTTTCTTCAGCAGGATCTCCTTTTGATTCTTTGATTCAATTCATTGGTCGCAATCTGGTTTGACGTGGTGGTTAGATGAAGCTACAAGCTAGTGTAGCAGGCTGTCCAGCTATGTTGTTATCTGTCCTGTATCGAATGCATCCTCAAATTTGGGATTCTCCTTCAAGGTGACAGATCACACCCATGGGAAGAGGAGATCTATGCAATGTTGGAGAAAATGTCTTGGGAGATGAAGGTAGCAGGATATTTTTCAGATCCAGAACACGTACTGAGTTTGTATCTTCAAAATCGATTATGTGACAGTGAGTGTGTTACCAGGAGACCTGATGAAAATTTATTACAAGGATTCTCTATTGAGATCTTACTTGTTTTACTTTGCAATAGCTACGTGAGCCCTGGCATATGCAGTGCCTGAAAAATCCATTGACTGTTGTTTCCGCTGGTGAGGGGTGAAAGGAAAGAGAAGGTACAGGAAGGAGAAAAAGGATTTCGTTCGAGGCCATGGTATTGCTTATGATGGTTCACATTTATCAATTCGTGAAAGATTCTCCAGGATTACAGAATACGATTAACCATGAGCTGACTAGGTTCTGTGTATTGGAGATAGTATTTTAAAGTTAGACCTGTAAAATTTTCTATTGAAATTTACGGATTGCTGGAGTCATTCCTAACTGGAAGATGAATAATAAACATCCAGGTGCAATCTCTGAAATTGTGAGTGATAGTCACTTTGTTTCAGAAATCTCAAAATGAAGGAAACTCGAGATTCCCAAACTAATGGTGAACTAAATGGCTTAAACAAAATTCAAAGCTGTACAGAGAAAAAAGAGATCTTTGGAGAATCGAGAGGTTAAAGCTCATAGGCCCTTAATAGTTTTCAGGGTAATAAGTGGAGTATTGTGTTGGGTAGTTCTTATTTCTACGGCGTTTATGGCCTTGATTTTTCTGGCCCCTGTTTCATTCCTGATGCTTCAGCTGTTTAGCATACATTATAGTAGGGAGGCAACATCCTTCTTATTTGGTCAGTGGTTAGCAATGTGGCCGTTCTTTTTGAAAAGATAAATAGGACAAAGGTTATATTTTTTGGACATAGTGTTCCTCCAGGTGAACGTATTTTGCTAATTTGCAACCACCGAACAGAGGTTGATTGGATTTACTTATGGGACCTTGCATTACGCAAGAATAGCCTGGGTTACATCAAATATATACTCAAGAGCAGTGTACGTAATGTGCCCATTTTTGGTTGAGGTTTCCACATCCTTGAGTTTAAAACTGTTCTTCAGAAATGGCTGCAAAAACATGGTCCGAGGTCAACAATCTCATCCAGAATTACACGCCCTTCAAATCTACTCCAAACCACAGCAATCTCCGTCACAGGAAGAAGGGCAGCTTGAGATAATCAATGCATGGGAGCTCATGGAAGGGTTAGAAGATAATACTAGAAGCAGTCCTTTGGTTGTGGTTAATGAGATTGCCATGAAGAAATCTTTGGATCAAACGCTAGACCGGTCATTTTCTTTTCACAGTGTCAAGGACGTCAAACAGCTTGCCAGAGACGAGCCCAAACGCTCCGTTTGGCACAGAGTTACTCCCGGCGTGAAGCTCGCCGACAAAAAGCTCAAGTTTTCGTCCAAAGCAATGGAAAAGGCAGGAGGGAGAAGCTAAATCTATAGAAAAAGGCAAGATATCTCTACACTTTTCTACTGTTATTATATTTACAGTTATTGCGAAATTGAACCGCTTTTTCCTTGCATTGATATGTCAATTGGATGTCATGATGGGATATTTCCCCTTTCTACTTTTTTCTTCTTGTTTTAGCTTTTATCGTTGACAGTATGTTGTTTGAAAGGATGTTTGTGCTCTCTCCTCTTGGTGTTATGTTTCTCTTACTCGAATGATAGACCTTCGTCTATTTGTTTATGTATTTAATTCTTCTCTGACGGATTGAGTTACAAATTATTATGTTGATCAAACTAGTATTTTCGATAACATGGAAGTAAGTTTACAATAATTATGAAGCTCCTCCCTAGCACTCGAGTTGTCTTTTGATGTTTTTTTATTAGCTCCTTCACAAGTCCCTTTGATAACCTTTTGGCATTAAGAAAGAAAGGTTGTAGGATTGTGTGATCAATGCGTGGGCTAGCCAGCTTAGAGTTTTGGTATTAAGATTGGTAGAATGAAAAGTTTTGTGTGCAGTGTGTTTTCCGTCTCGCGGGTGTAGACTCTTATATTGTCTTTCATCTTGTTTCTAGGCTTTTAAGGCCATCCTTAGGAAGTACCTTGACCATCCCTGGCAACTTGAACCATAACTAGCCTTTCGGATCAACTAAGCTCGAAGTTTCTTTGTGTGAATCCAGTACCTCATTAACAATAGAATAGCTTTGGTCTAATCCCCAGCTCTCAGAATTATTGCCGATGGCACTCTCCTATTTTTTTTCGTAACTGGCATTATTTTCTCCCTTGTAATGTTAAGGCTATTAATTAATATTGGTCGGTTTTTATGCACGTAATTACTGTAATAGTTTGCGATGGAAATTTCCTTAAATGTGATTAATCTTCGGAAAAAAAAAAAAAAAAACTCATCTTTCATTTAATAATCTTATGGATTCATAACGGAAGGTTTTGTTTTGATAATGTCACTTAGAAAGTATGTTTGTATCTATTTGTGCGACGGTTGACTGTGTTACCAAGGGTTGCCGTAAAATAGGGTTGTTTTGGGATATGGGTAATTTATTTTAAATTAACCAAACATTAGTATTATAGTGGAGGGCTTGCAAATCTTTAGCGTTATAAAAATTTGTTGATGACATTATTGTATACTCTTATTGGATGGAACCCCCCTTCTTCTCTCGCGTGGTTGCTACTAACCTGTAAGACTTTGACCCTTCCTGGATGATTGGAAAATATTTGTAGTTAATGGTTAAAACTAATATACTTTGCTTTCGCCTCGAAACTTATGTTGTTTGTATACTTTATTTGATTTCCGGTTTGAAACTCGATTATACATGGCTTTTTGTGTTAATTTTTGAAACTCGTGGTTCCGCTTTCTTGGGCCGTTCAACTCTTGTTCTTCTGGAAATATAATAATTATAACCCATGCATTTGGTACCTGTGATAAAATTCTGGATGGTTGGTACTTTATATCAAATCGCACTCTGGTGATTGTTATTTAATTATTTACTTGATGGGAATCCTATTTTTGTTAGATTGGTTATTTCTCCTTATAGGGCTAAGGGCCTTTATCTTTCGGTTGCTATATTTTCATTGCTCTTTACTCCTAACTGGAAGTACAAGGTCTTCTTCTTCTTTTATTGTCATGGTCGAAACTTTATTATAATTTGAAGTGTTGATAGTGTTTAGAGGTTTGACCCAAATTCTTGTAATAAAGTGCTTCCTTTTTGTGATATTGATAGATAACAGTTATGGTGGGTTTGTGTAGCCTTATCTTGCTCAGTTCTCATGAACTGACTCTTGTAGAAAATTTGTTGCACATGAATTTTACATGTAGATGAGGGATAGATTTGTAGACTTTTGTCATCAACCTCAGTTGAGAAGTTCCTTTGCTCGAAACCTTTTTATGTTGTTCAACTATTGTTAACGTCCAGTGGAAAGTTTAAAAGAGGATTAATGTCCTAGTATAAAGTATTGTGGACTTTGTCATCTGAACTTTTGAAACCTTGTATTGTTTGACCATCATTGAAAATTATAAGAAAATTTGGTTATTGTTGTTGAGTGACTTTGTTGGAGTATCAATATTTTAAGAATTGATGTAATCTTGTTTTATTCTTGTAAGTGAGTGTTGCTACAACTTTGCCTTGAGAATAAATCTTGAGTTAAACCTTGCCATGAATTAGTAATAAAGTGTCATAAGTAAACTAACATGGGATTGTTTAATACTTCTCGAAGTTAAATTAAAAGTTGTATTCAGATAAAGTAACGTAGGGGTCACCAACTTGAGAGCAAGAAATTCTTTAAGTAATCAAGGGCAAGACTATCATTGCAGGTAAAATTTATATCATGATAACCCTAGCTCCGATAGTGAACATTATTCCCTTTTACGGTGAAATTTGTAAAATGACCCTAAGGTGAAATGAACTGCTAGTTGTCTGAAGATGATAAGATTTAATAAGCCAGAGAAAACAAATTGGAGACCTCACCATCTTTCTCACCGCCATTTGGAAAGTAAATTTTTACTCCTTATTAATACTTTTAGCGAAGCCTAAGTAAAGTTGTTGATAATTTTGGTTAAGAGCCCTAGCTTCAATTAAATACTGGCAATAACTAATGAGGTCCTAAACATGTTTCAACTCGACCTTCTCCCTCTAACCCTTTTCCAAGGCACCTTTTATCACTTCTCTTAAGTGTGTTGAACTTAAAATCATGTTGTCTTGTGGGTAAGAACGAATCTTAGTAGCGTTAATGTTGAGCAGATGGCCTTGTGGAATTTAAATACTCTTTTTTTTTGTTAAACGAATTAAGAAAATAAATGTCATAATAGAGAAGATTTAAAGATAATTACTCAGTAAGATGAATTGTATGAATCATATCTTGAGTCTCCTTGAAAACGTAAGCTAAGAATTGCAAGATGTCCTTTTAAAATAAATAACACTCAAGAATATCTCATTGTGGTTGGCCCTAACTGTAAGTGTGTTATGTGATTGGACTTCTATGTTGGGTTGTCAAAAAAAAAATTATTGTCCTTGATAGGTGTGAACAGTTCCGTGCTGCCTTTATGGCCATCCTTGTATCAAGTTGTTCACAATGTTAGTTGTATCCTTGGTGACGACATGTTACGTCTTGTTTGTGTTAACCAAGTCAAAAAAAATTATCCTGTCTTTTACTGTGTTGTCCGTGTGTGTGTTTTTGGGTCGTTACACTTGGTATCAGAGCGTAGGTTCATGCTCTCGAACCTATGGGCTGGATTGGTGTTATATGATGATGTTACATGGTGGTGGTGCTGTTACATGATGATACTGTAGACACTTAAAATTGGTTACTCAATTTAGTGTCCCTCACATTTGCTTACCTGCTTGGGTAACCTGGGGCACATTTATGTCACCTCTATCCCCTTGGGATATTATCCGATTTGTGACTTAAACATCTATCCTAAGTTTAATTCACCCCATTGTATCTTCCCAGTGAGTAATTAAATATTAAATATTTAATTACACCTCTTCCCATGTATCCTAATCACTTATCTACCCCAAATTTATTCTATCTATGTATCACCCCTATTTCTCCTCTTCCCCAAGTAGGATATTTTCCATATTTGGGGTAGTTCTTGTCTTTCTAGAAATCGTTCATTTTGGCCATCTTGGGAGTCTGTCCCGCGGTCAGCGCCGATTTTCTAGGAGCGGCGCCGATTATAAATACAAGTCCAAAACTCAGTTTTAGGGACCGAAAAAAAGACACACGATGAAAAAGGATGCGCACGAACAGAGTGAGACAAAGAGACAGATCACGAAAGAGACACAGGTTGTAAGAAAGAGAAATCTTTTAGCATCAAGTGTATCGAATGAGGGCAGATCCTGTCTGAATCAATCCCTGAGAGGAGCACCGTTACTCTACTTCTATTACATCACACGCATCCATCAATCTTCTGGTGACTCTGTTCCAGTATCTTACCGACTTTCGCACATCCAACAGACGTCGACTATCTGTCCATCACTTTCCAATTTCCGAATCTTCTTACACTGTCCCTGATCATCTGATCTACTTTCAATCGACGCCGATCTGTTTTAGTTGACACCGATCACATCAGTCGACACCGATCCTTATTAATCGACGCCGATCATCCTACAGACAGGTAAAAAGGACACAGGTAACACAAATCTAGCTTTATTTCATAGTTTCCTGTTTTCTGTAGCTTTCTGTCTGTTGTTTAAATTCGGTTTTATTACTATAATCATAAAATCTAGTCTTATATGTACATCTTTTATCATGTATGCTTCTCTACTTAATTGAAAATGTGGACTGACATCCGCCAAGGAAGATTATCGCTTCCCGGACCCGCTTCTCGGGCAGTCCACCCAAATATCTTTTAACGCCATCTTTTTCTGTCAAGCATTAGTGTCTTGCAGGTTACTCAGATCTATTGTGCGAATTGCTCGTGTGCGCCCGTCTTATCTACATCGACTTCCTTATCCGTCTACATCTTCGGATCTTGTCCATCAGGTATCGATTTCATTGGAGTTTTTCAGGGTTTTTGTGTTTAGTTTGGTGCATTAACTTGGACAGGTAACAAGCGTGAAATCCTTGATCTACATTCTGGCACGCCCGGTGGGAGCCAACCAAAGTCCCTTATTGGTAAGTTCATCTCTTTTCTAGTTTTGAGCTTGGTTCTTTTTCCTCCCTGATTTTTATCAGTTCTGCTTGAATGTTTCTTTTCATTGTTTCAATCTTACTTTTTATGCGGAATCGTTGTCTTGAAATTTTTCTATTTCCTTGAAATAGAAATTTTTCGTCTCACCATTATCTGGATATATCTTTCTGGATTTTGTTTGTTGTTTGCTTAACCTTTTCTTGCGGAGAACTTTGCTTGTTCGTGGGATTGTCCGAGGGGAAGAGCTCAACAACGTGCTTTTTGAAGTCCACACACCTTGGAGAGCTAAATCTACAGGTATTTCTCTTTTAAGGTGTTTTCTCCTTTTTAGGATTTCTTTTTTTGATCGTCTATCACATTCGAACATTTCAATTTTTGGTGCTTAAAAAGAATTTAATCGCATTTGGAAAAAAATTTGTTTGACTTGTCTTCATTGAAATCAAACACTTCGTTTTTAAAGTGCTTAAAAAGTACCTTTTCTTTGTCATTGATGCATGTTTCTCATCTAGTTTTAATTAGGTTGGAAAATTGATCAAAATCGGTAGTGACACTATTTGATTTTTATTTTTCACCCTTGCACACAAAGCCAAAATCACTAGGTATAAAGCATTTAAACAAAACCCCTTCCCTGGCCTCGCCTACTTGGAAGTGATATCCAAGAGGAAGAGCCTACGTGGTACTCAGGCCGCGCTATAAATTCACGGTAGTTCTGGTATATATTGGCAAAGCACCCTACTCCCTTATCGCAGCGGTGTGTGAAGTGCGGGGGTAGGCCCCTATATCAAGCCATGTACCGGTCTTTTACTGAAGTGCCTTCGGGACTCCTCACCAAACATTCCCCAAACCATCCTTAGTTTGGCTATCTGAGTAGTTCCTGTTCTACAAAGCCTTCCCTAATATTTTCTTTCTTAAAAGCATCAAAACTTAAAGGAGATAATCATCTGCGGTGCTTGAATTGTCTGTGGATTAGTTAGGTCAATTTTCTTTTCTGCGTGTTTATGACGGTCATCACTCGGTTACAATCTAGAAGAATGGCTCAACTGGCTCCTTCTTCTTCCGAGATTACCACTAGTGTGGATGTTTCGGCACCCCCCAAATCTTCCTCGGGACCGCTGCTAGTTGGTTCCCCATCCTGGTCGTATAATCCTTTCTTTCAAGCCAAAGCAACCCCATCACGTCCAGCTTCCCCTAGTCCTTCAGAAATATCATCTACTTCTGACTCAGAGTATGTTCCGCGCGGGGATCCTGAATTTCAGGCATTCCTCGATCGCAATCCGGTAGCCCTTATGGACTACCTAGTACACAAGTCTATTCAAATATCTGATCAAGGACCACTAATCCAGCAAGTGTATGATTATTCTCGTGAACCATCCCAAGCCTTTGTAGAACAGTTTGCATCATCTCTCTTGCCTCGAGTCATGGAGAAGGACGGTGCCCCAGTGCCTCCTTTTTCTCTTCCACCAACCATATCGACTAGTTCTCAAATAATCTTACCTATTCCTAACACCGCAGTGACCTCGAATATTCCACAACCTACTTCTGATAGGTCCTCTGCCCTGGCTATGATGAATGCGTCTGCACACCCACATATTGCTATTAATTCATCTATGCCCTCCATTGTATCCCAAGGTCAATACCCCTTTATGAGCCAACCCCCTCCGAATAGTCAGTTGGTTCCTGCTTCCCGTCCTCTAGTGGGTCTTTCTTCCAATATTCCAGCAACAATGACCTTCACCCATCCTTTAGCATCAGCACCCTTAATGCCTAATTCGGTAATAGAAGGCCCCTTTCAGGTCTTGTACCCCAATATGTCCAATCAAATTGGCACTCATGTTCCTCAATCTATCCCGATTCAGTCAACAAGCATAGGAGTCCACCAATCACATGCTCCACCCGTCATCCAACCTTTATTTTCTCAACCACTTATTATCTCACAGCCTACCTATACACAAGGTACTTCATAGCAAATACCCCACCAGGTGTCACCTAGAACGCCTGGTTACTCCTCTTATCATCCTATCAATCAACAGATGAATCCTCCGTTGACACCTCAACAACATCCACCATTTGCTTCTTATGTAGGACATGCCAGTGTGCCTCCTCCTCAATCTGACGTGGTTTAAATTCTCTTCAAGAAAATCGCAGACTTGGAAGCCTCCACAAAAGGGGCTCGTCCTTCATACTCCTTTGAAGAAGTGTGTAATGAACCCATTCATCCCTCAGTGGCTTTTAAGCCTTATCCTCCCCAATGGGAACTTCCTAAATTTTCAAAGTTTCATAGTCGGGAGGACCCTCAACAACATTTGCGAGCATTCAAACATGCTTGCTACCTCATAGTCCAGGATCAGGAGCTTATGCTCCGTACCTTTCCTATGTCTCTAGCAAGTCCTGCTTTAGACTGGTACAATAACATTCCTCAACATTCCTTGTTTTCTTTCTCTCAATTGGCCCAGATGTTTGTTGAAAACTTTTCAATAAATATCGCGCATAAGATCTCGATTACAAATCTTTATAACATTCCTCAATTCGATGATGAGTCTATTGCAGACTTTGTCGCTCGTTGGAGAGGGATAATCAACCTATTGTCTTTCTCCCTTCCTCAATCCCAACAAATCGAGTTGTTTACTCGATCTTGTGCTAATCACATTTCTTCCACTTTAAGGGTCCAAACTTTTCATACCTTTGAAGAAGCCTTTACAATGGCATGCAAACTTGAATCTCGCGCCATTGAACAAGGGAAGTTAAAACTTCGCTCTAAATCTAAACCCGATTTTTCTCGGTTTACCAAACCAAACTCTTCCCCTTCTAAAGATAAAAATTAGGGATCCACCAATGCAATCGTATTAAAAACATCACGAGCCGATACTACTTCTAATCAAACACCACGAAGAGACTCCTCATCTTCTCGAAAAGGGACTTCATCATCTCGATCATTCGCTCCATTGGGGGAATCATATGCCTCTATCTTAGAGAAAATGTTGGAAGTTCGCATGATCGAACTTCCCCCTATTAGGAATATTGATGAAAGCCAAGAACGTCCATTCTGGTATAGAGAAAATTATTTCTGTCATTATCATAGAACCAAAGGTCATGACATCGAACAATGTTAGACTTTCAAAAATCTTGTCCAGAAATTCATTGATAAAGGCGAGCTCATTCTGGATAACCCAAATGCTCCCCCAAATCAGGAAATGGATGTTTTTAAACAACCTTTTCCTAATCATTCCCCGAACCATAATGCTTCAGAATCTCAAAAACCAAATACTCATACTATTAGCTTCATCTCTACGGAAGCATCTTCTTCTGAAACTAAGCTATCTGCGAACACATCAACCAAATCAGAACCTCCTTCCACTCCGCCAATCACTGAAATTCCACCATCTTCAGATAGCCCGTCTTCAAATATTCCTACATTACGAGATACGGGTTCATCTCTCTCCACTCCTTTGTCTAACCTTCCATCCATACCCGAGACAGTGTCATCCTCATCTGTCTCATCATCGAACATTCTTTCAATGCTCGAGGCAATTACATCCCTTCGAGTTTCCACTACAGATACATCTACTTTTGTTGCTCCCATTCTCGCTGCAACTATGCCCCTGGTGAACGTACCTATAATTGTGCCAACTCCGACGGAAGCGTCTTCGATTTTGACTCTTCCTATCTCTTTTCCAACAGTAGTTCCACCCATAATTACTACACCAGAAGTAGTCCCTTCGTAAAGAACTACTTCTTCATCACTCACTTCTTCCATCACTAGTGCTGCTTCGCCCATTAAAGGAAAATCAAAAGAAATAGCACCAACACCTATACGCTTGGTTCCTGAACTTAAACCGAGACAACCAAAATCTAACATTGCGCCATCAGTACCTCCCCACTTGCTTCCTCCAAAAAGGTTACAATCACCTTATTCTGTTGAAGTTGTCACCATCCCTGAAAAAGGGAAGCCCATATTCCGAACCATCAAGACCCTTGGTGCTTTCCCACAAAAATCTCTCTCTACGCCCCATAAAAGATTGGATTTATCCGCTGAGAATGCGTCTTCTTCTACACACTTATCAAAACCATCATCTTCTTCTACAACACATTCTTCACCAACACCCCGAAAAGTGGATTTACCTACTAACAAAATGCCACCTCTTCTATCAGGATCATCATCTTCATTACCAAAAGCCAGGGTGCCCTATGTCCCTCCGATTACACCTACTTTGGGAGCTTCTTCCTCATCTAAATCGACATTATCTAAATCATCAGTAAATTCAACCAAACAACCTCCTTTATCTTTGAAGACCACAACACTTGTCACATCTCCGTCATCTTCAAAATCTATTTTAGGGGCTCCTCCTCCACCAAAATCAATCATGTATCACTTACTTCCATCTCAAATGCCCAAGTCTACACCTCCAAGTGTCCAAAAGAATAAGATGATCCCTAAAAATACTGTCAAACCTAACATGCAGGTTCTTTTGCCTCGGCAGTCTGTTCAGGAAAAAGAGGCACCTTCATCACCTCTATCCTCATCTTCATCTACCGGGTTCTACACCGAAATCCTTCGCCAACTTATCCAATCTTCATCCATATCCCTTCCTCTGATTAAACCCTATAACCCTAAAGGAGTTAAACCTACCTGGTTTAACTCTGATCTAATTTGCGCTTACCACCGTACCCCGGGTCATGATACTGAGGGATGTAAAGCTCTTCAATCTGTCGTCAACAACCTTTTGGAAGAAAGTGATCTTTTGCTGGAGGAGGAAGAACAAGTATCTCCTATCATCTTAGCCCCATCTAAGCCCCAACGATCCACTCAGACCTCTAGTGATTCCACACCAATTGACCTTCCACCTTCTCAAATTGACACAATCCATATTGCCACTAGAACCCAACACTATGATAATCCATCTTCCTCTACAGCATCTCAACCACGGGTTATCATTTCTGCAGCCCCTGAAGGAGTTCCTCCCTCCTTATTGGCCCCATGACCTCGGGTCTCTATTCGTGCTGCACCTCGAGCTCAAATTCCCGTGTCAGTTGAGGAGAGTGTTATGAAACAACTCACTCAGGCTCCGGTCAAAATGTCTCTTTTTGACCTCATCCAATCCTCTCCACAACATCGCCAAGCTCTGATTGATAATCTGCATCGCATCGCAGTAAATTTAGATGAGCCCCAGCCCTTCGAGTTGGTTGTTGGATTGAATAGACCATCAACTGCCATTTCTTTTGAAGATTCGGAAGTTCCTCCTCTTTCTTCAGAGGATTTGGAGGCTCCCCTCTTTATCACAGTCCAAATCGACAACACCACGTTAAAACGCGTTATGATCGACAGTGGAGCTGCACTCAACGTCATCTCCTCGCACACATTTGAGCAACTTAAATTACCAAAAAATGTAGTGTCACCCCCGCCTTTCGCCCTTCGATCATTTAACGATCAGTTAGTAGTTACTTTAGGAACTGTGGTCTTACCCATTCTAGTAGGTAAGAAGCTGCTTCATGAACTCTTCTACATTGTCGAAGGAAAATTCCACTATAATATGATCCTCGGATGCTCCTGGATTCGCACAATGCATTGTGTCCCATCCACCCTCCATCGATGCTTAAAATATCAATATGAGTACAAAATATATACTCATCCAGGAGATCCTTTTCCTTCCGCACAATGCAACATGACCACAAGGTCTGCCCCTCTAAAGGAAAATACTTCTTCTCCTGACGGGGCCTCATCTTCTTCCATACCTACAACCAAACTACCGGATTTACAAAATCTAGAAGAGACATTGCAGCATTTCTCACTGGGAGAGCTTCCTCTCTTTTCTTTCGACGCCCATCTCAATCCTAGTGAGTATGGTAGACCGGACAAACAACCTGAGTATCAACCAGGTCTCAGTCGCATCGTCACCATTGTTCTGCCCAATCAACAGACTAATTTCATCTATGGTGGTCTTGATACGCCTCATTATCGCCCAGATTCTCCTCCTAGGACCAAACCTTACTTAACAGGGTTCGATTATCTACAAAATCCCACGTTTGCAAAAACTTATCTATATCGATGCGTGTGGAAGGGTTTTGGTCTAGGAAAATATGAGCAAGGTGTGCATGACCTCACATCAATTCCTACTCTCATGCCACATCAAAAATTTGGTTTAGGATTTAAACCTCTTTCAAAAGCCACCGTCACTACTCTCGATGAGCCTCTTCCTATTGAGGAACCATCTTCTCCCGCTAGGTCAGAAGCATCACTCGATGTGGACGACGACATTTCCATCCCACCTAACTTTTTTTTTTATCAATACCATTTCCTTAGGGCTGCTAGCCTATAAGACTAGCAACCGGTCCGCTTCCATACCGTTAATCTTCCCTGAAATAGTTGGAGATGACTCTCCTACTATCAACACTATCCACTGTGCGGATGATGATTCTGTCCTCACCTATCTGGGGGCAGAGGATTCATATCTTCCCAAGACTTATTCTTCTGACACGTCTACGCTTCTCAACGAAGCCACTGTCGACCTTAATATAGGGACTTCTGAAGACCCTCACATCATTAAGGTCGGCCAATCCCTTAATCCACATGAGTTAGGAGATTTTACCACTTTTCTTTCCAACCATCGTCAAGCCTTTGTTTGGTCATATGAGGATATGCCCGGACTCGATCCCGATATTGTGGTCAACAATATCGTTACCCTTCCCAACATCAAACCAGTTAAACAAAAATTACGTAAAATGCACCCTAGAGTAGCCCTTCTTGTTAAAGAAGAATTGCAGCGCTTACTCTCGGCTAACTTCATTCAACCCATCAATTATCCACAATGGGTTTCCAATGTAGTACTAGTAACTAAGGCTACTGGGAAAATTCAAATTTGTACCGACTTCCGGGATCTTAATCTGGCTTGTCCAAAAGATGATTTTCCTTTACCTAATATTGACCAACTCGTGGATTTAACTGCGGGTCATGAGATGCTTTCTCTTATGGATGGTTTCTCTGGATATAATCAAATTCTCATCGCACCAGAAGACCAACATAAGACTTCTTTCATAACTCCTTGGGGGACCTTTTGCTATCGCGTCATGCCTTTTGGTCTTAATAACGCAGGAGCAACCTATCAGCGAGCAATGACCTGCATCTTCCATGATCTCTTACACAAAGTTGTGGAATATTACGTTGACGATCTCCTCGGTAAGTCCAAACGTTGCCAGGATCATCTTTTCATCCTTGCACCTCTCTTTGAGAGGCTTATCCGCTTCTGTCTTCGTCTAAATCCAGCTAAGTGCGTGTTTGGCGTTCTCACTGGTAAACTTTTAGGTTTTATCATTTCCATCAGGGGTATTGAAGTGGACCCCGTAAAAATAAAATCTATCCTTGAGATGCCTCCCCCTTCTAACTTAAAGCAACTCCGCAGTCTCTAAGGACGTCTTCAATCAGTGCGTCGTTTTATCTCACAATTGTCAGACCATTGTCAACCTTTTCACCATCTCCTCCGTAAGAATGTTCATTTTGAATGGGATGAACATTGCCAAAATGCCTTTGATGATCTCAAAGCTTATCTTCTTTCTCCACCTGTGCTTATACCTCCACGTGAGGGGGAGCCTTTCTATCTTTATATCTCTGTGACTGACCATGCTCTGGGAGCCATGATCTCGCATTGGGACACTTGCGGTAAAGAACAAGTTGTCTATTACATCAGTCGCACCCTCCATGAGTATGAAACACGTTACTCCGAAGCTGAAAAGCTGTGTTGCGCTCTCTTCTTCGCAACTTCTAAGCTTCGTCATTACCTCCTTAATCACAAAACTTACATTGTCACAAGTGTCAATCCACTCAAGAAAATTCATGCAAAGCCTTATCACAATGATCGTATCACTCGTTGGCTCATGCTTATGACAGAATTTGACCTCGAGTTTATCCCACAAAAGTCTATCAAGGGTCAGGTTATTGCAGATCAATTAGCTGATGCTCGTCTTCCGGACACTCAAGACCCCCTTGCTCAATTCCCCGATGAATATATCCAACAAATTGATTTCAGTCTATCTCCATTTAAAGTAAAGCTCTTCTTTGATGGATCCAAATGTCAGCAAGGGGGAGGTGCGGGTTTCGTGATGATTCCTCTTTGGGGTACGCCTATCCCGGTCGCACACAAATTGAACTTTGAATGTACCAATAATATGGCTGAATACGAAGCTCTTGTCTTAGGTCTCCAAAATGCCATTAATCTCGGCGCTCGTCATATTGACATCTTTGGTGATTCTGAACTCATCGTTAATCAAGTCACGGGTGTCTATCAATGCAAGAATGATATCCTTCAAAAATATTGTGATATCGTTCTCGCTCAACTCCAATCTTTCGATAAATTCACTATCCAAGCTATTCCTCGCACTGCAAATCGATTCGCAGACACGATGGCTTCGTTAGCCTCACTTATCCCACCTTTTACTAAAGATTCGTGACTTTAAGTGGCTGTACAATGATTAGATCAACCATCTCATCTTAGGCAACTAACTTCAATCCATGCTGTCACAACCCATACTCAGGATGAGTGGTATCAACAAATTGTTGATTATCTATCTCATTCGGTGCTTCCCCCAGATCTGACTTCCAATGGTAGAAGATCTTTTATCCAACACGCTAATCGCTATACTATTCTAGGTGGGATTCTCTACAAGCGCGGCTTTGATGGTATTTTGCTTCGGTGCCTCAAAACCCACGAATCATCTAAAGCCATCCAGGAGGTCCATGACGGTATCTGTGGTGGACATTTTAGTGGCTTGGATGTGGCTAAACGCATCTTACATTTGGGATATTATTGGCCTTCTCTTAATCAAGATTGTTGTGAATACACTAAGAAATGCGTCAAGTGTCAACAACATTCCAATCTCACACACATCCCTAGTCAAGATTTGTAACCTACGACGGATTTGTGGCCTTTTTCGCAATGGGGTCTTGATCTTATTGGTCTCATAAATCCCCGTTCTTCACAACGCCATCATTCTATCATTACTGCCACTGAGTACTTTACTAAGTGGGTGGAGGCTATCCCTCGTTCTTCAACAAAGGCTAAACCCATAGTTGATTTCATCTATTAACACATCATTTTCCGCTTTGGCGTTCCACACAAACTCATCACAGATAATGGCAAGTCTTTCAAGAACGTTGATTTGCAGAACCTCTGCAACGCTTTCAATATCAAACTCAGTTTTTCTTCTCCATACTATCCTCAAGCTAATGGTCAAGCCGAAGCTTCCAATAAAACTTTGCGTAATATCCTCGCAAAGGTAACTAGTCGAGTTGGTAGGGATTGGCATTTACATATCCCTTTCGCTCTCTGGGCTTATCGAACTAGCATTCGTACTCCTACTGGTGCTACTCCCTTCTCCCTCGTCTATGGGTCTGAGGCTGTTCTTCCTTTGGAAGTCCAAATCCCATCTCTCCATGTTTCTTTTAGAGAATTCATCTCTGATGAAGACTATCGTCAAACTCATCTAGCACAACTTGAATTATTAGATGAGCAGCGTCTTAACGCTCTTGAACATCATCAGGTCTATCTTGAGCGTGTCAAACGTGCTTATAACAAGCACTTGCAGCACCATGACTTCAAAATTGGGGATCTTGTTCTTAAAGAAAATCAAAATGTCACTACACTCGAAAGAAGTCAACGTGGTAAGTTTTCTCCCAACTGGATGGGCCCATACATTATCACTCATAAATATGGGTCTGGGGCTTATCGTTTATCTTCCATGGATGGTATACCTGAAGCGGAACCTCTTAATGCCTTGCATCTACGGCCCTTCTATTGTTAAAATCTATCTTACACAAGCCTAGTCGCAACACAGATCTTTCATCCATCTAAACAACCAGTCATATACTTTCATGGTGATTCGAAACTATGTGGTTCTCTGCCTATTGCCTCTTTTACCTTAAAATATGAGTATCGCGGCTCTACTCATTGCATGTTTCTTTTGGATATGTTTCTCCTCATGGTAGGAATACCTTAATCACCACTTCATCTGTCCCAAGTACTTATCTTAATCGGATCTACTCGGGGCATGAGTGCATGTTCTTCTATGTTCTCTTCCCCTCCATCTGATCTATCTAGGTCTAAACTCAGCTTCTTCCAAAAAGATTTTCAAAAAAAAAAAAAAAAAGAAGAAGAAGAAGAGAAGAGATGCTATCCAAAAAGATAGACTGATCCCTTGAAGGACAGCTATCCCTACATTATCAAATGAATCAAAAAAGAAAGAAAGAAAAAATATAGACCATACCCTCGAAGGATGGCTATCATTGAAATTCAAAATACAGACCGCTCCCTTGAAGGATGGCTGTTTCTCAAAGATATGTTCAAGGCTTCTTGCAATTAATCAGCCTTTCAGTCAGTTTATACACTTTTTAGCATCACTGAAAGACTTCCCGTATTGATCAATCTTTCCATATCAAGCAAACTTCCCGCATTGATCAGTTTGCCTTTCTGCCAAAATCATGAAGCTGAGATTTAAGACCTTTTGTCGATCATATGGAGAATCCTATTTTCCCACTATGGACATGTATTCTATTCCTTGTAAATTCCGACAAGATACTTACTTACTGTTCCTTTCGTTTCCCTCTTAGATCTGTTTTACGGCTAGTTAGTGTCAGGTCTATTTTAACCTCATGTAGAGCCTTACATGCATGATATTGTGATTTCCTATCTAAATTCTATCTATGGTCGGTTGGGAGTCCAACTTATCATTTTATTTCTTATCTGGGTATATTTTCTTTATTCCTAGTCAAGGTCATTTTCATTACCTCCTTGGCTCTCGCAAAGAGTATTCCCCATTATTCTTTGTTTTTCATCTAGTCAAATTGACATTTCACATGTTAATTCAATCAAAATTTATCTTCTATCTAATTTCATCTTATCTATCAAAGCATCTATTATCAACACATCTATTTCTGGCTATCTATTTTCATCAAAATTAAATTAACATCTCAACCATGCCGAGTACATCAATCACATCTATCTATCTATCCATAAAAATATTTTAAAACTTGTACATCCAAGTTACATTACATCTATCTATCTCTATTTTTCATCAAAATTATATCCACATATATATATCCATCAAATCACATCTATTTCTATCCTCTATCAGTCTATATCTAGCCAATCACATCTATTCATCATCTATCAGTCTATATTTAGATCCATCACAATTATGCTACATCTATCCATGTATATCAAAATCAAAAGCATGAGAACAATTATATGACAAATAAAATTATGAATCTATATATACATGTGTATCTGTACAACAAAAATGGGTGGCTTTCAATCAAGCCATCTATACAATGCCTTCCAATCAAGGCTACATCACTATACAGATATAAAATACATCAATCCCTATATGGTAAAGTCTGATGCATGGAGGACACTATCTCCTCCACCCTCCTCTGGACCAGGCTGTCTCTCATGGCCGCCTCCTATCGAGATAGATGCACCTGTTGTTAGAGGTCTCTGTCCACCTCGATCTCTCCCGGTTCTCCCTCCACCTGAGGCCCCGCTCGCGATGGTCGTCACCGATCTCCTCCTCGCCCCGTACCGAGGCACATCTGGCGCATGCTGCACTAAGGCATCCTCATAGTATCTCACCTCAGCAAGGAGAGACTGATATGTGCTCAAGCTCACAGTACCAGGTGCTCGTGATGGTGCTGCTGGTGCTGCTGGGGCTGCTGGTGGTGCTCCTCCTAGGGTCGTACCCTGTGTGTCAGACTCCGACATGGTGCCTGTCTCCCCATATTTGGCCCTGAGGGCCTCCCTGTGTCGAAGGTAGCGATCCCTCTGCTGGATCGCTATATCTCGCTCCTGGGGAGCGGTGTCTCTCTCCAAAATTAGGGCATCCCTCTCCTCTGTTAGAGCCCTGATCTCCTCAAGAGCTACCTGATGTGTCTGTATCAGGGTGGCATGCTCTCCCTCTAGTCTATCCAACATCGCAGCTATGTCATCCTCGTCGGCATCTATAGATGCCGGGAGATGTCGTGGAAGCTCTGTATCATACCATGCTGCATAACCCTCATCTACCCCTGCGTCATCATCGTTGTCTACGGAGGGTGGGGCCTCTCTCAGTGGATCTGCCGGGATCAAAATCGGCAGATCAGTCTCCCTGCTATCCCGCCTATAAGGCGTGTAGGTGGTCGTCACTATCTGCACTAGACCGAACTGTCTCAATACCCACATAAACGGGACTCGCTCCCACATATCAGGCCTGCAGCCCCTAACCACCCTGCTCCGTCTCAGTGCCACCAAGTGGGCATCCTGACCAGCCCATGTCAGAAATGCCCGATATGGCCTCCAAATGACCTGATCCAGTGTCAGCGTCCTGAAATGCTCACTGTACCAATCAGCCGATCTCCCTATATCCCCAACGGCCATGTCATCCCGCCATCGCCGGAATCCATAATCAACACCTCCCACTGCTGCTGGCATCCAAGGAAGCCCGGATGGCCTGATCACCGCTATATGCTCATAGGCCCAGCAATGGAGCACAAAACTTACATCTATACCTGTCCTCCAGCCTGTGGTGTACATCCATAGCTCATGGTATATCTGAGCTATCAGGGCGTCAGCAAAAGCAAACACCTTCCTGAACTGCAGAATGTCGCAAACACAGTCTAATAACAACAGTGGGAATCTCCCACCTCCTGAATCTGGAAGAGCAAAGTAGGATATAGCCATCTGAATCAGCACTATCCGTATGCTCCGGGGACTATCCTGTCTATACTGTGAGGCTATCCTCACTGCCCCGGACACTATCTCTGAGTCATCTACCCTGTCTCCGTATAATCAAACTAGGGCCCTCTGCTGCTGCTCTCGTGGTGTAATCTCGATAGGGTCCCCAGTGATCGGCAATCTCAGAATCCAGTATATGTCCTCATGGGTGATGGTCATCTCACCCGTCCTAAACCAAAAAGTGCACGTGTGGCTGTCCCACCGTCGCACTAGTGCCCGCATCAGCTCCACATCCCGTGGCACTCGTCTGTAGTATCTGAAGCCCCCGAGCCCGGCTAACTCTAGATGCCGCCAATCTGCATTGGTCACATCCGGGAGAATAGTCTCCAGTAGCTTGGGAATCACATCCCTCATATGTAGAGCCTCTCGTGCCTGCACCCACGACATCAAGAGCAATATTAGTCTCGCATTTACCCAAATCACATCCAAAACAACAATTTTTTTTTTCCAATCGGCGTCTATTAAATAAAATCAACGTCGTTTATTTCTAGTTGACGCCGATTCATACCAATCGACGCCGCTCAAATATCAATCGACGCCGATTTTACCAATCGACGCCGACTGACTGTACGGATGCAAATTAGACCATTGCCCCCACAAACAAAAATAATAATAATAATAATAATAAATAAACTAAGTTCAACGGGTTCAAGAAAAACCACTTACCCCAGGTCGTGTCCTCCTGCGCTTCTGACCACTCCTAGAGGCTTCCATGATGCTCAAATCTAAATTCTGGCTCTCTCTGAATCAATCGTCACGATGAAAATAAATCGTTCACATTTTCCGTTCGCATATTTATATGCGCTACGTTTGGTCGGCGCCGATTTTTTTGATCGACGCCGTTTATCTTGGTCGTCGCCGATTACTGTGGTCGCCGTCAATTTTCCATGTCTGTTTTCTATAGTATTGATGCTTGGCTTATTTATCCATCTGATCATTGTTTTGTGCTGAATATTGCCTTTCGGCGCATCTTTTCGATATCACCATCTATTTCAGGTTTTGTCCCCCTTTGCGTGGGACACTCATACTTTTTGGCAGCTTGGAGTTAAATGGGTCTGTAGGCACTAACGTCGTCTGCTTTGCAGACCGTCTAGTTGTCCCTATCAATGTGTCTCTCTTTAGATGCTGACTATTTTGCAGTTCTCCTTACACTCACGGGTCTGTAGGCACTAACATCGTCTCATGACGAGACCATCTAGTTTTTCCTACCAATGTGAGTTCTTTAGGTTGCTGCCTTTTTATTTATTTTTATGCATCATCAATGATCAGATCTACTCCAGACATCCGACTGGGGCATCCTGCATTTTCATCTACCTTTTTCAAACTTGGGATCGTCTGTTCTATCACCCATCCCATCCCTAGTTTGAGGGGGGATCACATCATCACTCATTCTTCCCTTCTTCCATCTCTTTGTTTTTGTCTCATAACCTTGCTTATCGCAAGTTACTTGACAAAAAGGGGCAAAATGTAGACACTTAAAACTGGTTACTCAATTTAGTGTCCCTCACATTCGCTTACCTGCTTGGGTAACCTGGGGCACGTTTATGTCACCTCTATCCCCTTGGGATATTATCTGATTTGTGACTTAAACATCTATCCTAAGTTTAATTCACCCCATTATATCTTCCCAGTGAGTAATTAAATATTAAATATTTAATTACACCTCTTCCCATGTATCCTAATCACTTATCTACCCCAAATTTATTCTATCTATGTATCACCCCTATTTCTCGTCTTCCCCAAGCGGGATATTTTCCGTATTTGGGGTAATTCTCATCTTTCTAGAAATCGTTCATTTTGGCCATCGCGGGAGTCTGTCCCGCGATCGGCGCCAACCTATACGGTCGGTGTCGATTTTCTAGGAGCGGCGCCGATTATAAATACAAGTCCAGAACTCTGTTCTAGGGACCGAAAAAAAGACACACGACGAAAAAGGACGCGCACGAACAGAGCGAGACAAAGAGACAAATCGCGAAAGAGACACAGGTTGTAAGAAAGAGAAATCTTTTAGCATCAAGTGTATCGAATGAGGGCAGATCCTGTCCGAATCAATCCCTGAGAGGAGCACCGTTACTCTGCTTCTATTACATCACACGCATCCATCAATCATCTGGTGACTATGTTCCAGTATCTTACCGACTTTCGCACATCCAACAGACGTCGACTATCTTTCCATCACTTTCCAATTTCTGAATCTTCTTGCACTCCCTGATCAACTGGTCTATTTTCAGTCGACGCCGATCTTACACAGTCGACACCGATCCTTCATCAATCGACACCGATCACATCAGTCGACGTCGATCATCCTACAGATAGGTAAAAGGACACAGGTAACACAAATCCAGCTTTATTTTACAGTTTCCTGTTTTCTGTAGATTTCTGTCTGCTGTTTAAATTCTGTTTTTATTACTATAATCAGAAAATCAAGTCTTTTTGTACATCTTTTATCATGTATGCTTCTTTACTTAATTGAAAACGTGGACTGACATCCGCCAAGGAAGTTCATCGCTTCCCGAACCCGCTTCTCGGGCAGTCCACCCAAATATCTTTTAACGCCATCTTTTTCTGTCAAGCATCGGTGTTTTGCAGGTTACTCGGATCTATTGTGCAGAATTGCTCGTGTGCGCCCGTCTTATCTATATTGGCCTCCGTATCCGTCTACATCTTCGGATCTTGTCCATCAGGTATCGATTTCATTGGAGTTTTTCCGGGTTTTTGTGTTTAGTTTGGTGCATTAACTTGGACAGGTAACAAGCGCGAAATCCTTGATCTACAGATACTGCATGATGATGATGATGTTGCATGATGGTGGTAGATATTGGAAGAGTAATGTGCTTTTAGTGTGATGTGATCCATGTCGTAATTGTGATTTTGTGAACGCACATGATGTGTATGTCACTTTGTGCATGTTGGTAATCATGTTGATATGTTGGGGATGGGAGTATTCTCTCTCCTTCTTGTGGATTCTATGAAGAGTTCACGTGTGAATTACTGTTTGTGGCGTGTGAAAAGAATTATAAAGTGGATGACATAGTGTTAGAGGATTGTGGCATATTGTGATATGTGGGTGTATCAATGTGTTGTATGACTAGATTGATGTTAAAAGAAATGAGTTGTATCATGATGTTTTTACCATGTTTTGAAGAAATGTGTGTATCACCTTGTTATGTAGCAATGGATGTTATGTTGTGATGTACTATGTTCATCGTATGTATGATTTGTGCAGATATGTAATGCTTTATGTTGTGATTTAGGGTCATACCGTGAGTGTATGAACCCTATCGTAAGGTGATTGCACTTTGGGTGCAGAATGTGGTAAAGTGATGTGTTACACTCAGTGAATGTATGATTGTGATCTACCTTGTATATGTACCACCATTGTGTTAGTGATGTAGTTACATGTTATGTTGTGAACCTTACACTAACCGACCCTGAGGGTAATCGGTAGAAGTGTATGTTGAGAGTGAGGAATGGTGTACCATGGGTCAATAAATTGAGCCAAAACTCAGTTTAGTAGACAACCTGTGATCCTTTCCTCTCTCCATATGTGTTTGTATGTATGCAACATAAGTGCAACTATGACTATGTTTAGCCTTGTTGAAGTGGTGGCGGGATGATTCAGATGGAGGTGATGACAGTTGTATTATTGATATGTATTTTACTAGCTGAGGCTCAATTTTATGAGTGCTAGCAACTCGTTGAGTACCCCTTGGTGGCCAGATAAGGCCACACAGTTATCGTAATGTGACATTATTATAAGTTGATTTTATTCGTAAATTGAGCTTTTTACTTTATTTTGTAAGGACCAGCAGCTTTTCTTGATTGCCATGCTTTACAATTTTGGGCATTTCCTTGGTTTGTCGCACTAACATGGGGATTTTGATACTAACTATGGCTATTTGGCCATTTATTTTGCTTGAATTTGGGTCTTCTTTTAAATTTTGAATTTTTACTGCCTTGCCCAAGGCTTGTACTTTGCCACTTGGCACTTTGATTGGATTGTTATGCTGGTTCTATTATCGTGATGTGTGGAATAGGGTCATAGGATGCACCATGGATTGGTTGGACCTATGGACCCGCTTCGTTGTATAGGGGTACGCCCCAAGGAGTTACATACAACTAGCGGGTTGTTGAACCACGCGTTATTATGTCACTTGGGTTAGGAGTGTTCGAACTCTATGTGTCTTGGACCATAGGGTCAACCGGCCTCCTTGAGGGAGGCATAACAGTTTGAGGGAGGCATAAGAGACTTGAGGGAGGCATAAGAGTTTGAGGGAGGCATAAGAGACTTGAGGGAGGCATAAGAGTATGAGGGAGGCATAAGAGACTTGAGGGAGGCATAAGAGTATGAGGGAGGCATAAGAGATTTAAGGGAGGCATAAGATTTTGAGGGAGGCGTATGATATTTTTCTGTATGGTTAATGTTTCAGGATATATGTTGAGTTATTGTGATGTTTTGGTAGTGGTATTTTGATGTATGTGTTACTCATGTCAGATGGATATGTGTTGTGATGTTGTGGTTATGTCATTGATTCCCTTGTGGACACTATGTACCTGTAGCATGGTTTGGTGTTATGTGAATTTTTTTTCATTGATGAAAATTGAGGAAATGTCTGGTGGATTGTAGTACTCTTTTGTTTGAGTATTTTGTGTGTCAGTCATTGATGTGTGACGAGTACTATGTTATGTGGACTGTGCCTATTCTATTCCGTATTTGAGTAACCTTTTGTGGTGTAATACAATCTTGAAGTATATACTTGCGTGCTTGTGAATCTGTAGTGTCTTGTGAACCTGATAGGGTGTTGTGTTAGCAGTTCATGTTGGGCACCCACAATAAAGAATAAACCAAAACTCTTCAATGATGATATTTTTAAAAGAAATTAAATTAAGAAAAATTTTAATGGAAAGGAACTAATGAAATAATAAATAAGAGGGAACTGCCAATCTTCACAGAACCTTGAAAGTTAAAATTTCTACCAAATGTTCCTAAGGCTACCCTGTGGCCGTGCTTTAAATCGACTAAAATTTTAAACCATAGGGTGTAATTTCTCCTTTACCTGTTCTTGGTTACGGGCCATTTCATTCCCTCTGTGTAATGTCGCATCGAGGACAACGCTTCCTTAAGGGGAGGAGAATGTAATGCCCTGTTCTTCCTGCAGCGATCGAGTGCTAAGCATGGAGTGTCTTTGTGCCTTCGTCAACCTTGATTGCTAACCATTATGACTATAATTGATAATTATTTTACAAGCTGTAAATGATAATAATGATAATAATAATAATAATGACATTATGATTGTATTATCGATCAACGATTGTATTTTATTATTACTTTTTTTATATCGATTGTTATCGATATCATCCTCTGTTATCGTTAAACTATCCTTTTGATTTGTTTGTCGCTCCCGCTGATCGAGCCTCATTGCGCAAATGAGGAAGAGCATGTTTTGTGGTGGTGCCATGGTTTGGGAGTGGCGTTCACATAAATATTTCATTTAAATACTCAACCCCGTTCTCCTCCTGGGTCGACCGATCCCGCAATCCTAGAATTGTTTTAAATTGCTAATTTTAAATATGGAATTTTAAATCCCCAACCTACCTTGTCTCGGTCAGCTTTATCTCCTACTTGGCATGGGCTGGAGGGAATTCTTGTTTTTTTTTATTGTTGTTAGGGGCCTCTTTGTGTAGACTGACTGCGTGGAGGGTGGAGTTATTAGAATCTAGACGTGTTGGAGTCTTCTGGCTGGTGGCTGCACTGCATTTATTAAACCTGATTTGTAAATCTTCTTTGTTCTGTTTGACTATCACGTTTTTCTACGTTGCGTTAGGGAGATGGGATTCGGTGGAGACCTATTTTTCTTCAGCAGGATCTCCTTTTGATTCTTTTATTCAATGCATTGCGCGCAGTCTGGTTTGACGTGGTGGTTAGATGAAGCTATAAGCTAGTGTAGCAGGCTATCTAACTATGTTGTTATCTGTCCTGTATCGAATGCATCCTCAAATTTGGGATTCTCCTTCAAGGTGACAGATCACACCCACGGGCACAGGAGATCTATGCAATGTTGGAGAAAATGTCTTGGGAGATGAAGGTAGCAGGATATTTTTCAAATCCAGAACATGTACTGAGTTTGTATCTTCAAAATCGATTATGTGACAGTGAGTGTGTTACCAGGAGACCTGATGAAAATTTATTTCAAGGATTCTCTATTGAGATCTTACTTGTTTTACTGTGCAATAGCTACCTGAGCCCTGGTATATGTAGTGCCTGAAAGCTCCATTGACGGCTGTTTCCGCTGGTGAGGGGTGAAAGGAAAGAGAAGGTACAGGAAGGAGAAAAAGGATTTCGTTCGAGGCCATGGTTTTGCTTATGATGGTTCAAATTTATCAATTCGTGAAAGATTCTCCAGGATTGCAGAATACAATTAACCATGAGCTGACTAGGTTCTGTGTATTGGAGATAATATTTTAAAGTTAGACCTGTAAAATTTTCTATTGAAATTTACGGATTGCTGGAGTCATTCCTAACTGGAAGATGAATAATAAAGATCCAGGTGCAATCTCTGAAATTGTGAGTGATAGTCACTTTGTTTCAGAAATCTCAAAATGAAGGAAACTCGAGATTCCCAAACTAATGGTGAAATAAATGGCTTAAAAAAAAGTCAAAGCTGTATAGAGAAAAAAGAGATCTTTGGAGAATCAAGAGGTTAAAGCTCATAGGCCCTTACCAGTTTTCAGGGTAATAAGTGGAGTATTGTGTTTGGTAGTTCTTATTTCTACGGCGTTTATGGCCTTGATTTTTCTGGCCCCTGTTTCATTCCTGATGCTTTGGCTGTTTAGCATACATTATAGTAGGGAGGAAACATCCTTCTTATTTGGTCAGTGGTTAGCAATGTGGCCGTTCTTTTTGAAAAGATAAACAGGACAACGGTTATATTTTCTAGACATAGTGTTCCTCCAGGTGAACGTATTTTGCTAATTTGCAACCACCGAACAGAGGTAGATTGGATATACTTATGGGACCTTGCATTACGCAAGAATAGCCTGGGTTACATCAAATATATACTCAAGAGCATTGTGCGTAATGTGCCCTTTTTTGGTTGGGGTTTCCACATCCTTGAGTTTAAACCGTTCTTTAGAAATGGCTGCAAAATAATGGTCCGAGGTCAACAATCTCATCCAGAATTACACGCCCTTCAAATCCGCTCCAAACCACAGCAATCTCCGTCGCAGGAAGAAGGGCAGCTTGAGACGATCAATGCATGGGAGCTCATGGAAGGGTTAGAAGATAATAGCAGTCCTTTGGTTGTGGTTAACGAGATTTCCATGAAGAAATTTGTGGATCAAACACTAGACCGGTCATTTTATTTTCACAGCGTCAAGGATGTCGAACAGCTTGCCAGAGACGAGCCCAAATGCTCCGTCTGGCATAGAGTAACTCCAGGCATGAAGCTCGCCGACGAAAAGCTCAAATTTTCGTCCAAAGCAATGGAAGAGGTAGGAGGGTGAAGCTGAATCTGGAGAAAAAGGCAAGATATTTCTACACCTTTCTACTGCTATTTTATTTACAATTATTCCGAAATCAAACCGCTTTTTCCTTGCATTGATTTGTCAGTTGGATGTCATGATGGGAGATTTCCCTTTTCTGTTGGTCTCTTCTTGTTTTTGCTTTTATCGTTGTCAGTATGTTGGTCGAAATGATGTGTGTGCTTTCTCCTTTGGGTGTTATGTTTCTCTTGCTCGAGTGATAGACCTTCGTCTATCGGTTTATGTATTATTCTTCTCTGCGATTGAGTTGCAAGTTATTATGTTGATCAACTAGTATTTTCGATATTATGGAAGTAAGTTACGATAACTATGAAGCTCCTCCCTAGCACCCAAGTTGTCTTTTGATGCTTTTGTTAGCCCCTTCACAAGTCCCTTTGATAACCTTTTGGCATCGAGAGAGAAATGTTGTAGGATTGTGTGAGCAATGCGTGGGCTAGCCAGCTTAGAGTTTTGGTATTAAAACTGGTGGAATGAAAAGGTTTGTGTGCATTGTGTCTTCCATCTCACATGTTTAGACTTTTAAGGCCTTCCTCAAGAAGTACCTTGACCATCCCTATCAACTTGAACCATAACTAGCTTTTCGGATCAACTAAGCTAGAGGTTTCTTTATGCGAATCCAGTACCTCGTTGACACTAGAATAGTTGGTCTAATCCCCCTCAGAATTATTGCTGATGGTGCTGTTCTATTTTTCCTAACTTGCATTATTTTCTCCCTTGTAATGTTAACGCTATTAATTAATATTTGTTGGTTTTATGCACGTAATTACCGTAACAGTTTGTGATTGAAATTTCCTTAAATGTGATTAATCTTTGGGAAAAACTCAGCTTTCATTTGATAATCTTAGGGTTTCATAGCGGAAGGTTTTGTTTTGATAATGTCACTTAGAAATTATGTTTGTTTCTATTTTTGCGACGATTGACTGTGTTACCAAGGGTTGCTTTAAAATACGGTTGTTTTGGGATATGGGTAATTTATTTTAAATTAACCAAACATTAGTGTTGTAGTGGAGGTTTGCAAATCTTTAGTGTTATAAATTTTTTTTGATGAGATTATTGTATACTCTTGTTGGACAGAACCCCCTTCTTCTCTCGCGTGTTTGCTACTAGCCTACAAGACTTTGACCCTTCTTGGATGATTGGAAAATCTTTGTAGTTAATGGTCAAAACTAATATGCTTTGCTTTCGCCTCGAAACTTATGTTGTGTGTATATTGTATTTGATTTCTAGTTTGAAACTTGATTATACATGGCTTTTTGTGTTAATTTTTTAAACCCAAGGTTCCCCTTTCTTGGGCCAATCAACTCTTGTTGTTTTAGAAATATATTAATTTAGTCTATGCGTTTGGTACCTTTGATAAATTGCTAGATTATTTGTTTTCTCCTTATAGGGCCAAGGGCCATTCTCTTACGATTGCTATACTTTCGTTGTTTTTACTCCTAACTTAAGTACTAGGTCTTCTCCTTCTTTGATTGGCATGATGGAGACTTTATTATAACTTGATGTGTTAATAGTGTTTAGAGGTTTGAACCAATTCTTGTAATAAAGTGCTTGCTTTTTGTGGTATTGTTAGATAATAGTTATGGTGGTTTTGTGTAGCCTTATCTTGATCAGTTCTCATGAACTGACTCTTGTAGAAAATTTGCTGCAGATGGATTTTGCATGTAGAAGAGGGATAGATTTGTAGACTTTTGTCATCAAACTCAGTTGAGAAGATCCTTTGCTCGAAACCTTTTTATGTTGTTCAACTATTGTTAACGTCCAGTGGAAAGTTTAAAAGAGGATTAATGTCTTAGTATAAAGTATCATGGACTTTGTCATCTGAACTTTGGAAACCTTGTATTGTTTGACCATCATTGATATTATAATAAAATTTGGTTATTGTGTTGAGTGACTTTGTTGGAGTATCAGTATTTTAAGAATTGATGAAATCCTGTTTTGTTCTTGTAAGTGAGTGTTGCTACAACTTTTCCTTGAGAATAAATTTTGAGTTAAACCTTGCCATGAATTAGTAATAAAGTGTCATAAGTAAACTAACATGGGATTGTTTAATACTTCTCGAAGTTAAATTAAAAGTTGTATTCAAATAAAGTAATGTAGGGGTCACCAACTTGAGAGCAAGAAATTCTTTAAGTAATAAAGGAAAAGACTATCATTGCAGGTAAACTTTATTTCATGATAACCCTAGCTCCTCTAGTCAACATTATTCCCTTTTACGGTGAAATTTGTAAAATGACCCTAATGTGAAATGAACTACTAGTTGTCTGAAGATGATAAGATTTAATAAGCCAGAGAAAACAAATTGGAGACCTCACCATCTTTCTCACCGCCATTTGGAAAGTAAATTTTTACTCCTTATTAATACTTTTAGCGAATCCTAAGTAAAATTGATAATTCTGGTTAAGAGCCCTAGCTTCAATTAAATACTGGCAATAACTAATGAGGTCCTAAAGATGTTTCATCTCGACCTTCTCCCTCTAACCCTTTTCCAAGGCACCTTGTATCACTTCTCTTAAGTGTGTTGAACTTAAAACCATGTTGTCTTGTGGGTAAGAATGAATCTTAGTAGCGTTAGTGGTGAGCAGATGGCGTTGTGGAATTTAAATACTCTTTTTTCTTGTTAGACAAATTAAGAAAATGAATGTCATAATAGAGAAGATTTAAAGATAATTACTCAGTAAGATGAATTGTATGAATCATATCTTGAGTCTCCTTGAAAACATAAGCTAAGAATTGCAAGATGTCCTTTTAAAATAAATAACCCTCAAGAATATCTCATTGTGGTTGGCCCTAACTGTAATTGTGTTATGTGATTGGACTTCTATGTTGGCTTGTCAAGAAAAAAAGTATTGTCCTTGATAGGTGTGAACGTTTCCGTGCTACCTTTATGGCCATCCTTGTATCAAGTTGTTCACAGTGTTAGTTGTATCCTTGGTGACGACAAGTTGCGTCATGTTTGTGTCAAGCAAGTCAAAAAATAATTATCCTGTCTTTTACTGTGTTGTCCGTGTGTGTGTTTTTGGGTCGTTACAGCACATGCTACTTGTCTTGTCTCTAACCTAGAAAACAATTATGATTGTGCTCTTGACTATGTCCTCTTCCACTTGAGTTTGATGGATCATTACTACAACCTCTAGATGAACTTCTTCCTCCGCCTCTAGGGATGAAGCTTTCTCTTTCTCTTCTATGATTTCCTGATACCTGTGATGAAAAAGCTTGATCTACAACTGTATGTGATCTATTCAACCTTTGTTCATTATTTATTAGTGTTGCATGCAACTCATCAATTGAAAACTGACTTAGATCCTTAGTTTATTCAATAGCAACTACCAAAGGATCAAATTTTACAGGTAAACTTTTAAGAAACTTTTCAATAATGCTTCTATCTTCAACAGTTTCACGATGAGATTTAATTTGATTGACTAAACCAAGTACAAAAGTAAAGAATCAATCTACGGAATATGAATCTTTCATTGAAATATTTTAAAAATATCTTCGAAGTAATTGTAGCTTTGTCGTTTTACTCTCTTTACCTTGATACACAACTTGGAGAGTTTCACATGCAATTTATGATTTATTGGTTGTTTCCACTCTAGGTAGGATTCTTTCATGCATGGTTTGATGAATAAATAAAATATATTTTCCATATTTCTTTCGTAATTCCTTCAGAGTGTCTCTCTCTACCTTCGAGATTACATTATATGTTGCTGCATCTTTAGGATCTGTGTACCAATTCTCTATGATTTCCCACACATCCTAGGATCTGAATAGTGCCTTCATGTTTAATGACCAATACTCATAATTATTTGAATGTAAATTGTGGTGTCAGAAGACCGGATATAGAAGTCATAACCTGATGTTAATTAGAAACTTGCTGAAAAAAAACACTCTGATACAATTTTTTAGAAATTAGCTGGCACATAAAATAGAAACTAATAAAAATAAAATAAAGAATTAAAAACAAAACTGATTATTGGAAACTCAGATCAACACATCTCTGCATATATTTCTCTTCCTTATGAGAGCCTCATCTCAATACAATCTTTGAATGTGTAAAAACACTTACAATAGCCTCTTATATGTAGATGGATTTTTTAACAATAAAACACTCAACTGTCCTAAAATTAGCACATGCTTCTGTGTAATACAAAACTTTTTATTTATTTTCTTTATTAGCTTTTTCCTAAAATTAGGAACATCTATTTAAAAATAATCTATGCAAGAAAAGTGACTTGTTTTTTTTTGTTTTTAAATATTTTCCAAAAATAAAATGGGCAAAAAATTAAAGTCTTTTTCTAACATTCATGCCTTCTCCCATCCTTGTAAAATAATTCTCGTATGAAGTACAATGTTCTTTTATGAAACCCATAGGAAGAATCTCACCAAGAAAATTATATTCACCATGAGGTTTGTGGTTCTCCACAACAGTAAACATGTTGTGTTTACTGATGTTTCCATCTGCTTCCCTGTCATACCTTCCAAATGCTTGTGGATGATTTTCTTCTATCGTCACAAAGCTTGGAACGTGTCCCCTTGCCCAAGTAACACTATTCACTATGTATTACACATGCCTATGCACTTGAATGTGTAAAAACACTTACAATAGCCTCTTATATGTAGATGGATTTTTTAACAATAAAACACACAACTGTCCTAAAATTAGCGCATGCTTTTGTGCAATACAAAAATTTTTATTTATTTTCTTTATTATCTTTTCTTAAAATTAGGAACATCTATTTCAAAATAACCTATGCAAGAAAAGTAATTTACTTTTTTGTTCTTAAAAATTTTCCAAAAATAAAATGGGGAAAAAATTAAAGTCTTTTTTTTTAACATTCTTGCCTTCTCCCATCCTTGTCAAATAATTCTTATATGAAGTCCAATGTGATTTTATGAAATCCATAGGAAGAATCTCGCCAAGAAAATTATATTCACCATGAGGTTTGTGGTTCTCCACAACAGTAAACATGTTGCGTTTACTAATGTTTCCATCTGCTTCCTTGTCACACCTGCCAAATGCTTATGGATGATTTCCTTTTTTCGTCACAAAGCTTGGCACCTATCCCCTTGCCCAAGTAACACTATCTGCTATATATCACACATGCATATGCACTTGTCTAGGAAACAAACAATCACCAGGATTTATACTCCTCGCTAAAGGATTAAAAATTTGATTTCCATTTCTATAGTTTAATATTTGATTTCCTATTGCAATAGAAAATACCTTCTAATAAACAAAGAACAAAGGCCTCTGCACACCACAAAACTTCACCTTCAACAGGATTTTCCATATCATGGCCTTTTTTCTTTTTTCTTTTATCCATTCATTCTATCTATTGTCTTGGTCACATGGTGATAAGATATTATTATATTCAAGGAACAAGGAAAATTAAAAGATTCCTCCCTTGGGAAGACATTGACATAAATAGTTTTGGAGTAAGCTTTATTGTTGCACTGAAAAATTCACACTTGTCAACAATATGAGTTTTTGCTGCAAATTCCATTTTTGTTCCCTTTTCCAATTTAATCATCCAAACTAGATCTTGATTCTGATATGAATGTAGTTCACTCAATAGAGTAACTGGTGGATCATTTTCCTGCAAACGTGATTGACACATTGTGTGTCAAAACTTTAGAACTTCTAAGAGTTGAATAAGGCATCGAATATTGAAATGCATTACAAGAATGGTTTGGTACCTTTATGATGAACCAACTAGTTTGTTCAAATTTGAATCAGACAGAATCTCCTCTCCTTCTTCCTCATATTCCTTTGAACCTGAAGTAAGTTTGTGACATTTTTAAGCAAGAAGAAATGACATTAAATCTCTAGAGTTATCATATTAATTATGCTGAAATGTGAACCCCCTATGGAAATAGCCTTAGGTTGTTCATGACATTAGGTTAAATTTAATTGGAGGTAAGAATTTTGAGATAATTTTAGCCATTGCGAAAATTGCATTCGAATACAACAGTTGCATGTTTTGGGTGGTCGTTTTTGCTATTTTTAGTTATTGCCTTTTTAGCAGTTGCATGTTGAATGCAACAGTTTTCAAGTTATAGTATGCATGTTCCTGTAGCCATTCACGGGCCTCCCCCAATCGCCCTCTTCCTCCCTCCGCAGGTTTTATATTTAAAGTTTTCTCTTCCTTTACAAATTACGTTTTAGGCACTACAAGATAAAGGGCATCATATACACAACTTTTCCACATTTTCTTTGTGGATATTTTAGTTCAAATTGTGAATCCAAATTTGTGGACTCCACCCACAATAATTTTGTGGAAACATAAAATGTGACAAAAGTTGTTTTATTTGTAGAATTTTGTCATATGTCCACAATTCAAATTAGTGTGACAATTTTCACAATTTTGAGAATGTTGATGATCCACAATTTTAAAATTGCAACATATACATAAAATGTGACAAAAATTGTGGAAAAACCCACACAGAATAATTGTGAGATTTCCACAATTTTTTATTTGTAGAATTTTGTCATATGTCCACAATTCAAATTGGTGTGACAATTTTCACAATTTTGAGAATGTTGATGATCCACAATTTTAAAATTGCAACATATACTACTATAATAATAATTTTATGGGATCCATGATATTGTAATTATAAATATTCCAAAAAAAATTATCATTTTTGATGGACTAAATCATGATAGTTTATGATCATTATTTTACATTATTCAAATGTTTTGCAATACAAATAATGTATTTACTGGAAAAAACTATATTTTAAGAGTAAATTGATTTTAAAGTATATGAAATCTATTTTTTAAATTTTAATTTAAAAAATAATAAATTTATAATATTTATTTAAATGTGTAATATTATTCTAATTAATTTTATCTAATTTCAAGTATTTAAATAATAAAAATTATAGAACACATTCATCAAAGCAAATATTCAATTAGCATTCTTAATCAAAATATTTTATAAATAACAAAATGATTTATTTATTTTTTTAAATAAAAAAATATTTTAAAAAATCTTCTTTCAAATACATACATTTTAAAACATAAATTAAATATAAAAATACCATTAATTTTTAAATCATTTTTATAAATCCACACAGAGTAATGATCCATCTTCTCAAAGAAAAACATGGAATAATAGACACTATTATTTGAACTCCTGCATTAAAGATTTAAATATTTTTAAAAGGGTATAAATAGTTTTTAAAGTAAATATTTTAAAATATTAGTTTATTAAAAGAAAATAGGTTTAAACTTACATATTATCTATTTTTTTAAAATAAAAATTAATTTTAAAACTTAAATATAATAGATGATTTGATATATTACATCAATTTTTTTATTTCAATAAAATTTATAGATAATTTATAAATATTTTTGTTGAAATTGAGATTGTTGCTATCTTTTTTTAATCAATTTACTAATGTTAGATTGTGAAACTTCCGTTTGGACATATGAGTGGTTATTATAGGATTGTATTTGGGAGAGTGTTGGTCTTGTTCAATTTTAATTCCTTCAACTAATTTATATTCTTTCATTTTTTTTATTTTTTTTTTCATTTATACAAAAAAAATAACAAATTATAACTAGCAAAAAAAAACTTTAAAATAAAATAAAAAATGTTATTCAACATAAACTATATAAAATAGAAAAAAACAATAAAACCCATTTTTAAAAAAAAATCATAAATCCTTCATCACACATAAATATTTTATTACATCTCCAAACACTCTAATTTAATACTTTGTATGCGAACTCATGCCTGTAAGTGAATTGAGCCTAGGCTCAACTTTCTCCTCACATTATCAATAGCTACTTTATTTAATAGATCTCTTTAAGGACTACCACTTTTATTCAACATGCATGTCCTCCTTAAACACCCGATTAAGAAATCTTTTCATCAATATTATCTGTTGTGTGAGATGCTATTCGGCTACTCAGAACCCAACCCGCAACCTCGATTTTCACAGGAACTTCTTAATGTAACAGAAACAATCTTCATAAATATTTTTTTAGGTATGAGACTCAACACCCGAACTACCACCCCTCACGCTAAAATATAAATATAAATAATAAAGCTTATTACTATAGATAGTAGTTTTTTGGAGAATTTTCAAAATCTGTATCCCCAATAACCACGTGTATGGTGATAGATCCTTCACAGGAATCTTTATATTATATCTTTAGCACGGATCACCAGCTTGGATGCATATGCAATGACATGTATCATAGAAGTCGTTAATAATATATTTCATTCACGAGGATCATGGCATCAAATTAGATTTTTCAAAATACTCCCCCTTAGAATACGGAGGATTTATGCATATAATCTCCACATCTTTAGGAGATGAAAAACTGAAATAAGATTTAGAAAATAAATTATTGATTAATTTCTGCACATGGCCATGTCATTGGGACTAAATATCTGTTATAATGATTTGTTATTCAAATGCCACAAATGGGTAAATAAGAACATAAGATTTTTATATTATTAACAAAATGCGAGAGAATTCATTTTTTTAGAATTTGAATTCTTCTAGTATATTTGTAATTTTTTAAAACAAAAATTCTAAATTTAAAAATATATAATATTAACATTTGTGATTGGGTTAAATTTGTAATTCCCTTTTTTTTAATATTATCTATTATAAAATAGTATTTTTTCTTTGATGTTAATAGTTAATACTATTTTTCAATCTAAAGAAATTTGTGTTAGTATTCTCTGTAAATAAAATGTTAAACTTTTTAATTAGTTTTGATGTCATTTGTTGATATAAAAGAAATGAATTTTTAAATAGTTTTTCATGTCATATTTTAACATAGATGTCAATCATTTGCATCTTTTATCTTGTAAGCCATCTCCAACTATTAATATCATAACTTATTTTGTGATTTGTATTTTCCTTTTAATTCTTTATTGTAAATAATTATACGTAATAATAATAATGAGAGTATAATATTATATTTATTTTAATGAGAGGTAGAAATACTATACTGAATATAGGAATAGATTCTAATTATAAAGATTATGAACGCATAATCAATTAATGGTTATGGCTCATAGATAAGCGATGCCATCACAATTAGGGGTTGTGAAATAATTCATTAGCATATTAACTGCAAATAATTTTAGTCTAGACTTTATATATATTTTTTAAACATTAGAAATCGTGTAGACAAAATAAATCTTGAGCTTTATATTTGGGTTGTTTAGGATATCCATAATTTTTTTTCTCAAATCTTAATATTTTTCCAAACATGTGCACAAGAGATTTTTCCACAATGAAATTTCAACAATGTGGATATTTCACAAATATAAATTTGGTTTGATTAAAATTGTGGAAATCATTTTCAAAAATGAGAAATGTGAATTTTCCACAATATAATTTGAGAAATGTGGATGATTTAAAAGTATAAAATTAACTTTTATGAAATAGTGGAAAACCTACATTATATGTTATACAATATATTAATGTTATGTTGATAATTCACAAATATTCCACAAATTGATATTTTTGTGAATAACAATGTAGATAAATTATATATGCATAGGCATCCAGGCCTTTTAAGTCATACATCAATGATTTGTAAGATAGGGAATGTGACCTTGAGTCCATGGATTCCTAACATGCATATAAAAAAGGTAAGACTATTGAGTAAAATAGGTAATTGTCTTATTATCTTGTCATTATTCCTCCACATGAACATCGTACATGTAAACTTATGTATTGGCCGAGTTCAACACCAGTGGACAGAGTGGTTATTGGATTTGGAATGTCGAAGAGAAAGGTGTTAAATTAAACAGCTGAGCTCGTGACAAATGACAAGGGGACGAGACATGCAATCTGTGTTTGAATAATAAATGAGAACATACGAGCTCATAAAAGTGTGTAAGCTCGAGATGAGCAGTTCAAGGAGAAACCGAACTGAGACACTTTCAAAGTTGTAACCAAATGAATGACCTCATTAACTGAGATGTCATCTAGTGAAATATCAAGTGGGTCCTCGTCTTAATACAGATTCACATAAGATTCTGATCTGGGTATCCCCGACATTATAGATTGTTTACAGTTACAAGACTGTATATAGGGTTTCATAATTTTCCATATTGAAGGAGTTTTTGCTGAGAGATTGTTTCTATGATAAAATTTTAGTTCATTTCGTGATGTGGGTAATAGACCCAATCAAGATAAAGCCATCCCTCCTACTGAAAAACCTTGTGATAATCCTCATAAACTTCCTTCTCATGACCCATTGGTCACTGGGAATGCTTCAATCATGGCGTCGGAAATTCCTACGCTCAGTAGGAGCATCAATGGAAATAATACAGCTCTATTGAATTTGTCAATATGAAATAAAGAGGAGATGCTACTCATGAGATGGTATCCCCACCCAAGGGAAATGAAAGAGTGGAGAATGCAATATATTTGATGGAAAATGGGTCGTTGACAGCTCTTACTCATTATATAGGACTAGGTCTTACACATTTATTGACGAGGCATTCGAATGTGAAGGGAAGGACAAGAAATATTTGGGCTACATGAAATGGAAATGTAACCTAGCGACTGTAATCTTCCAAGGTAAGTTAATGGAGAAATTTTCTATGCTTTTTTATAGGATGTCTTTTTTTAATCTAAGATGGGTTGAGTTTCATTCTACAAATATAATGGATTTGTCAAAGAATGTGAGGTTGACTGCGCTTGGCTACAAGAATGCGCAATTTGTTTAAAAAGTTTTTTCTTTTTCACATATTGGAAGAGGAGTGCCTATTCTATCTTTATGAGATATTCAAAATTTGTTGGCTTAATAGATGTAAAGATTTGGAATTTTGAAAGGCATTGTTCTCTTCAATGATTTTTACTAAGAAAATTTTCGTTAAATTTTTGGAATATTGCTATAAATGCAGGTTGTTTATTGTCTTTTTCATTTCTAGGAATATTATTTGAATATGGCGTTTAAGTGATCTAAAAACATGACTACTATTACCAACTTTGATTCTCATTTCTATCTAGTTTTATAAGAAATGAAAAATGCATTCCTAAATTGTATTAGTTATCAATTTTTTTCCCCCCTACATTACACTACATTTTAGATCCATATGAGGTTGTGATTCCTGTGAAAAAAACCCACTTGAGACCCAAGAATAACCTAGGATCAGTTAGGAAAATTATGGAATAATTATTTTTTTAAATGAGTCTACAACTTGGTTACAAGATAATAGTTGTCGCAAGCAAGTTTTCAAACCAAATACTATTGATAGCTTATAGTTTTATTAATACGACAATTATTAAATTTTACAGGGTCAAAACTTAGGGTTAGAATAGTCATTAGGATTAAGAGGGAAATTTCTCACTATACCACTCTCTAATAGGATTAAAAGGTTCAACTTGAATTTTCTCAAAATTAATGCATTTAAAACATCCCAAAAACATTCCCATTAGATAAGTAATTTTCGCACCTTTCCAGTGATATAAAGAAGTCAATCGAACTCCTTGTATTTAAAAAGTTATGGGGCGATGCGCCTTGGGGTGAAAATTTTCCCCATGAGCGGGCCTAGGGGCCTATGGGAGAAAATTTTTACCAGGGGTGGGTTTGCGGGCCGCGGGGAGAAATATTTCCCCACGGGCAGGTCTGTGGGCTATGGGGTGAAATTTTTCCCCAAGGGCGGGTTTGCGGGCCACGGAGAAATTTTTCCCAGAGGAGGAGTCGGGTTGGCAGGGCCATGGGAGAAATTTTAGAAATTTCCTGCATGGGGTGAAAATCCACCTTTGCACCCACGCTCCCGCGAGTCCGCGACTCCACAAGGGCCACAGGGAACCTCCTAAGGCAACGCGGGAAAGCGGGGTGGAAGGGATAAAATAATTTTAACACCCAGGATGAAGAAAAGGGTAAAATTCACCTGCACCTCTGCCAATGGGCGATGCCTTGCGATGCCACGTGGAAGCTCCTGATTGGCTGCGGGTCAGTGGGGAAATTGTAAAAAATTTTCCCAAAATTTTCTGAAAATGCAAAAGGTAGAAAGGAACCCACTCCTCCGACGATGCCTCACGACACCATGTGGTAGCTCCTGATTGGTTTTAGGTTGACAGGGTGACAGGGAAAATCTAGAAAAATTTCCCAAATTTTTTTTAACAGTTAGAATAAGTTTTGACACCAAATGAAGAAAAAATTTAGAAGGCTATAACGTTTGATTGAGAACTCAGCTTTGGGAAAATGAGGAATTTTTGGAAATCTCTTAAAGTTCTCTTTGCATGGGAATCATTAATTTTTAATTTTGATGAAGTTTAATAGTTCAATTTTGTAAAAACATTTTGTAGGCTTTACAGTGCAAACTGGTAAATTTTAACTTATAAAATTTGTTCAATTTCATTTTCTTCCTCTCTCAACATGTCAAATAGACATGGAGAATTGTTCTTAGATGGATTTAAGAAGGATTTAAAGATTCAATTTGTCTGATTGTGTAACACACCAAAAATCACGACACACAAACAACACCGAGAAATACAGGATAATTGTTTTTTTTGACTTGCTTGACACATAACATGACGCAACATGTTGTCACCAAGTATACAACTAACACTGTGAACAACTTGATACAAGGATGGCCATAGAGGCAGCACGGAAACGTTCACACATATCAAGGACAATTTACTTTTCTTTTTGACAAGATAACATAAAAGTACAATCACAGGGCACACTTACAGTTAGGGCCAACCAAAAGGAGATATTCTTGAGGGTTATTTATTTTAAAAGGACATCTTGATATTCTTAGCTTATGTTTTCAAGGAGGCTCAAGATATGATCCGTATAATTTGACTTGCCAAGCCAAGATTATTCCTTTGACATTGAGTAATTATATTTAAATCTTCTCTATTATGACATTTATTTACTTAATTCGTTTATCAAGAAAAAGGAGTATTTAAATTCCACAAGGCCATCTACTCACCACTAACGCTACTAAGATTCGTTCTTGCTCACAAGACAACATGGTTTTAAGTTCAACACACTTAAGAAAAGAGATACAAGGTGCCTTGAAAAATGGTTAGAGGGAGAAGGTCGAGATGAAACATTTTTAGGACCTCATTAGTTATTACCAGTATTAAATTGAAGCTAGGGCTCTTAACAAGATTTAACAAAAACTTTACTTAGGCTTCGCTAAAAGTATTAACAAGGAGTAAAAATTTACTTTCCAAATGGCTGAGAGATAGATTGTGTAGTTTCAAAATTGTTTTCTCCTGTTTATTAAATCTTATTATCTTCCAGAACTAGCCATAGATTTCCTTTAAGTTCGTTTAAGAATTCCACCATGAAAGGGATAGTGTTCATTAATGTTGCTAGGGGTGTCAAGTTAAAAAGTTTACCTACAATGATAGTCTTGCCCTTGGTTACTTAAAGAATTTCTTGCTCTCAAGTTGGTGACCCTTATCTTACTTTATTTGAATACAACTTTTAATTTAACTTCCAGAAGTATTAACAATCCCATGTTAATTTACTTATGACGCTTTATTACTAAGTCATATCAAGGTTTAACTCAAAATTTATTCTCAAGGCAAGGTTGTAGCAACACTCATTTACAAGAACAGAACAAGATTACATCAATTCTTAAAATACTGATACTCCAAAAAAGTCACTTAACAACAATAACCAAATTTTCTTATAATTTAAATGATGGTCAACCAATACAAGGTTTCCAAAGTTCAGATGACAAAGTCCACAATACATTATACTGAGACATTAATCCTATTTTAAACTTTCCACTGGGCTTTTACAAAAGTTGAACAACATAAAAGGTTTCGAGCAAGGGATCTTCTCAACTGAGGTTGATGACAAAAGTCTACAAATCTATCCCTCATCTACACACAAAATCCATCTGCAGCAAATTTTGCTACAAGAGTCAGTTCACGAGAACTGAGCAAGATAAGGCTACACAAAACCACCATAACTATTATCTAAAAATATCACAAAAAGGAAGCACTTTATTACAAGAATTGGTTCAAACCTCTAAACAATATTAACACATCAAGTTATAATAAAGTCTTCATCATGCCAATCAAAGAAGGAGAAGACCTTGTACTTCAGTTAGGAGCAAAACAACAAAAGTAATAATCGTGTGAGAATGGCCCTTGGCCCTATAAGGAGATATAAACAATCTAGCAAAGAACAAAATTCCCATCAAGTAAGTAAATAACAATAATTACAAGGTTGAGATTTGATATAAATAGACCAACCATCTAGAATTTTATCAAAGGTACCAATGCATAGGCCAAAATAATACATTTCTAAAAGAACAAAAGTTGATCAGCCCAAGAAAGGGGAAACACAGGTTTCAAAATTTAACACAAAAAGTCATGTATAAATGAGTTTCAAACCGTAAATCAAATAGAGTTTACACACAACATAAGTTTCGAAGCGAAGGCATAGTATACTAGTTTTGACCATTAACTACCATATTTTCCAATCATCCAAGAAGGGTCAAAGTCTTACAGGCTAGTAGCTAGCATGCGAGAGGATAAGAGGGCTCCGTCACACAAGAGTATACAATAATGTCATCAACAATTTTTAATACACTAAAGGTTTGCAAACGTCCACAACAATTCTAATGTTTGATTAATTTAAAATAAATTATCCATTTCCCGAAACAACCATATTTTACGGCAACCCTTGGTAACATAGTCAACCATCGCACAAATAGATACAAGCATAATTTCTAAAGGACTTTATCAAAACAAAACCTTCCGCTATGAATTCATAAGATTATCACACGAAAGCTGGGTTTTTCCCTAAGGTCAATCACATTTAAGGAAATCTCCATCACAACCTATTACGGTAATTACATGCATAAAAACAGACCAATATTAATTAATAGCGTTAACATTACAAGGGAGAAAATAATGCAAGTTAGGAAAGATAGAAGAGCGCCATCAGAAATAATTCTGAGAGGGGGATTAGACCAAACTATTCTAGTGTCAACGAGGTATTGGATTCGCACAATGAAACCTCCAGCTTAGTTGATCCTAAAAGCTAGTTATGATTCAAGTTGATAGGCATGGTCAAGTTACTTCTTAAGGATGGCCTTAAAAACCTAGAAACAAGATGAAAGATAGTATAAGAGTTTAAACACGTGAGACGGAAAAACACATTGCAGACAAACCTTTTCATTCTACCAGTTTTGATACCAAACTCTAAGCTAGCTAGCCCACGCATTGCTCACACAATCCTACAACCTTTCTTTCTCAATACCAAAAGGTTATCAAAGGGACTTGCGAAGGAGCTAAAAAAACGTCAAAAGACAACTTGGGTGCTAGGGAGGAGATTCACAGTTATCGTAACTTACTTCCATGATATCGAAAATACTAGTTAATCAACATAACAACTTGCAACTCAATCGCAGAGAAGAAGTAATACATAAAAAAACAAACGAAGGTCTATCATTCGAGTAAGAGAACATAACATTCAAAGGAGAGGGCACACGCATCCTTTCGACCCACGTACTATCAACGATAAAAGCTAAAACAAGAATAAACAAGTAGAAAGGGAAATCTCTCATCACGACATCTAACTGACAAAACAATGCAAGGAAAAGTGGTTCGATTTCGCAATAATTGTAAATATAAAAGCAATAGAAAGGTGTAGAAATATCTTGCCTATTTCTCTAGCTTCAACAGGTCGTACAGACTCCACATGGGCCAGCATAAACAATAGCATGAGACAAGGATGTGAGTACTCCTGCTGGCGATGTCAAAGGACCAAATGTGATAACAGGATAGACAGATGGGCAAAAAATTTAACAGTTGAGTCCTTTCACAAAACCACCTCCCACCGCCTCATAGTACGCTTCTGCACTGGAAACAACTCGAGGAGATTGTCTTCCATCTTCTCTCGCTTCAGCAGTCCTATGAGGTCATCAAGTCTGTTATCAACCAAGTATTCGTTGAAAAAGTCTGTGATGAATAAAAGCACGATGCCCTTGGCATTAGGACAACCCAATTAATCCAGAGAAAAAGACCATACAGAATGACAAAGTCGGAGAAAAGAAATATCAAGAGATGCTCTCCTCGTAGTCTCCTAGCATTGGATTTACTGCAGGATTTTTCTCACATTTCCTGCTCTGCCCAAGTAGCTTTCCATTTCCTTCAAGCAGTACTCTCCTACTTTCTCCAATCTCCACCTACTCTTCTTCTTGTTTTTCATCCCAGAGATGCATACCATACATCAGATTTGATGAAGTAAACAGCATAGTCCAGTCCTCTTAACATTCAGAAAAGAATACTTTTTGAAAGTGAAAATAAAGTCTGATTCCTTCTTATCGCTGCAAGTTCCATATGATGCACCTTGTTATAGTGCAAATGTGCAGCCCATTGCTTACAACTTGCTTCACTTAGCAGCACCAATAATCTCCATAAGAACATTGCCATTGTTTAAGATGAGAGAGCTGGATTGCTCTACCCACAACAATTTCTCTAGCAATATAATCTTGGAGATAACTTGGTTGCAGTGTGGCAGTCAACACATACATTAAGGTTCTTGACAACTCTAAGAGTTGTCCCACGGGGAAGGCTTAACAATCCAAAAGAAATTGCCATCTTCTCACTATGGTGACAGAGGAAAAATTTTACCTTCCCATTCACTCAGCACATGTTCTAAATCTGACAAATATCCTGCTACCTTCATCTCCCAAGATGTTCTCTCCAACATTGCATAGATCTCCTGTGTCTGTGGGTGTGATCTATCACCAACACAAAAAGCATGCGCCATTACTACAGCAAAGCAAACGTGCTTCATGAATATACTAAAATGAAACAGATCCACGCCTATGAGATTCTCTTCCATGAGTTACATCGTAAGACAAGTAAGAAGCAATAGAGAATCTTAGAAATAAATTTCATCAGGTTTGTTGGTAACACCCTCACTGTCACAAAGTCGATTTGATACAAAATATCTTGAAGGAGAATCCCGAATTTGAGGATGCAGTCGAAACTGAACGGATAACAACAAAGTTGGACCACCTACTTGTTGGAGCGCTAAAAAAGGCTTAAACCATACTGCAACATACCTGTCGCCTGGCTGTTTGTTGTGGAGATCTGGCAAGAACACACCTCGTAGCACCCATGAAAATGGAGAAAACGTGCCTAGCTCCCTCGTTGGTTTCCACGCCTCAACCTGGAAGCTTCTCCTTCAGCTAGGTAATGAAAACACATGAATGCCCCAACAGCTACCACATTAACAGCCTTCCACAGCTTGTCAATCTGTTCAGGCATGGTTTCCCAGAAATTCTTCAGATGTCTTGTAACCTCAGCAATATTGAGCAATAACTCAGTAAACTCTTCCACGTTAGCTGCGACCGTCCCGTATCTATCCAGGGCATATGTTGTCATCAACAATACAACGAATATCTGATCCATTTCCCAAATTGATGATAAGATTGTCCTTACTATTTCCTCAGCAATTTCCAAAGTTTGAGCTTCAGTTGAAATCTTGTCCATTATTTGAGCAGCCAAGCCTATGCTAGGAGTGACTGAGTCCACCTCAATCTCCCCGGAGGACGATGTAGACGATTCTGTTGGGAATTTTATTCTGAAGAGTCGGGTTTCAAAGAAATCAATAAGTAGATCTATTTGCGGGATGGGATCCACGTCATTAAGAAGGAACACAGTGAAGTCGGCAAGTGATGGTGTTGATTCATCCATAACCTGAGGATGAGTAGAACTCCAAACGCAACATCTGAAAGGGTTTCCCATGGCTTCCTTTGATTTCTGAAACTAGAATAAATTTAAGAAGTAGACGAGCTCCTTCTTCTTTGTTTGTTGAGTGCTCAAATTCCACTCCAGGCTCCCCTTGAAAGGCACGGGCAGGGAGAAAACGACAGCAACCAAGGACAAAGGAAATGTGCCAGGAGAAAGAAGAAAAAATGCCCACGCAACCAGGTAACAATGACAGTTTGGGAACAGGTGCCCAGCAAAGGAAAACGGGATTTTCCATGGCCTCACAACCACTCGCAATCGATATAGGATCCAAAAGAGATCCAGATGAAGAAAAAGAATGGGACTCCACCGACTCCCATCTCCTAACACAAGGACAGAAGTAAGACAGTCATGCAGACGGCAGGTAGGGTGGTTGGTAGGAGGCCATGGTGGTAGAGGAGGTAGGTGGAAAAAAAAGGATCCGATGCCCAGCTGGGCATTACATTCTCCTCCCCTTAAGAAAGCATCATCCTCGATGCGACATTACACAGAGGAAAGGAAAAAAAAAGTACGGAACAAGGGATAGATGAAGAAGAAAACACACCCTATGGTTTAAAATTTTAGTTGATTAAAGCATGGTCACAAAGTAGCCTTAGGAACATTTGGTAGAAATTTTAACTTTCAAGATTCTGTGAAGATTGGCAGTTCCCTCTTTTTTTTATTTCATTAGTCTCTTTCCATTAACATTATTCTTAGTTTAATTTCTTTAAAATTTCATCATTGAAGAGTTTTGATTTATTCCTTATTGTGGGTGCCCAACATCAACTGCTAACACAACACCCTATCAGGTTCACAAGACAATACAGATTCACAAGCACACAAGTATATACTTCATGATTGTATTACACCACAAAAGGTTACCTAAATACAGAATAGAATAGGCACAGTCCACATAACATAGTACTCGTCACACATCAATGACTGACATACAAAATACTCAAACAAAAGAGTACTACAATCCACTAGATTTTCCTCAATTTGCTTCGATGAAAAAAATTCACATAACACAAACCATGCTACAGGTACATAGTGTCCACAAGGGAATCAATGACATAACCACAACATCACAACACAATTCCATCTGACATGAGTAACACATACATCAAAGACCACTACCAAAACATCACAATAACTCAACATATATCCCAGAACATCAACCATACACATAAATATCATAAGCCTCCCTCAAACTCTTATGCCTCCCTCAAACTCTTATGCCTCTCTCAATCTCTTATGCCTCCCTCAAACTCTTATACCTACCTCAAGTCTCTTATGCCTCCCTCAAACTCTTATGCCTCCCTCAAACTCTTATGCCTCCCTCAAACTCTTATGCCTCCCTCAAGGAGGCCGGTTGACCCTATGGTCCAAGACATATAGAGTTCGAACACTCCTAAACCAAGTGACATAATAACACCTAATTCAACAACCCACTAGTTATCTGTACTCCTTGGGGCGTACCCCTATACAACGAAGCGGGTCCATAGGTCCAACCATTCCATGGTGCATCCCATGACCCTATTCCACACATCATGACAATAGAACCAGCACAACAATCCAATCAAAGTGCCAAGTGGCAAAGTACAAGCCTTGGGCAAGGCGGTAAGAATTCCAAATTTAAAAGGAGACCCCAAATCAAGCTAAAATAAATGGCCAAATAGCCAAAGTTAGTATCAAAATCCCCATGTTAGTGCCACAAACCAAGGAAATGCTGAAAATTGTAAAGTATGGCAATCAAGAAAAGCTGCTGGTCCTTACAAAATAAAGTAAAAAGCTCAATTTATGAATAAAATCAACTTCTAATAATGTCACATTACGATAACTGTGTGGCCTTATCTGGCCACCAAGGGGTACTCAACGAGTTGCTAGCACTCGGAACATCGAGCCTCAGCTCATAAAATACATATCAATAATACAACTGTCATCACCTCCATATGAATCATCCTGCCACCACTTCAACAAGGCTAAACATAGTCATAGTTGCACTTAGGTTGTGTAAATACAACCACATATGGAGAGAGGAAAGAATCACATGTAATCTACTAAACTGAGTTTTGACTTGAGTTATTGACCCATGGTACAACATTCCTCACTCTAAACATACACTTCTACCGATTTCCCTCAGGATCGGTTAGCGTAGGCCTCACAACATAACATACAACAACATCATTAACATAACGGTGGCACACACATAACTACCATAACGTCTCACATATGGTATGTATACAGGGTAGATCACAATCATACATTCACTATGTGTAACACATCACTTTACCACATTCTACACCCAAAGTGCAAGCACCATGCGATAGGGTTCATACACTCACCATATGACCCAAAATCACAACATGAAGCATTACATATTTGCACAATCATACATACGATGAACATAGTACATCTCAACATAACATCTACTGCTGCATAAAAAGGTGGTATACACATTTCTTCAAAACATGGTAAAAACATCATGATACAACTCATTTCTTTTAACATCAAACTAGTCATACAACACACTGATACATCCACATATCACAATATGCCACAATGCTCCAACTCTACGTCATCCACATTAGAATTCTTTTCACACATCTCAAACAACAATTCACACGTGAACTCTTCATAGAATCCATAAGAAGGAGAGAGAATACTCCCATCCCCAACATATCAACATGATGACAAACACACACTAAGTGACATACACATCACGTGGGTTCACAATATCACAATTACGACAATAATCACATTACGTTTAAAGCACATTACTCTTCCAATATCTACCACCATCATGCAACATCATCATCATCATCAGAATCATCATGTAACACCACCACCACCATGTAACATCATCATATAACACCAATCCGGCCCATAGGTTCGAGAGCATGAGCCTATGCTCTGATACCAAGTGTAACACACCAAAAATCACGACACATAAACAACACCGAGAAATACAGGATAATTTTTTTTTGACTTGCTTGACACATAACATGATGCAACATGTCGTCACCAAGTATACAACTAACACTGTGAACAACTTGATACAAGGATGGCCATAGAGGCAGCACGGAAACGTTCACACATATAAAGGACAATTTACTTTTCTTTTTGACAAGATAACATAGAAGTACAATCACAAGACACACTTATGGTTAGGGCCAACCACAAGGAGATATTCTTGAGGCTTATTTATTTTAAAAGGACATCTTGCAATTCTTAGCTTATGTTTTCAAGGAGGCTCAAGATATGATCTGTATAATTCAACTTGCCAAGCCAAGATTATTCCTTTGACATTGAGTAATTATCTTTAAATCTTCTCTATTATGACATTTATTTACTTAATTCGTTTATCAATAAAAAGGAGTATTTAAATTCCACAAGGCCATCTGCTCACCACTAACGCTACTAAGATTTTTTCTTGCTCACAAGACAACATGGTTTTAAGTTCAACACACTTAAGAGAAGATATACAAGGTGCCTTGAAAAATGGTTAGAGGGAGAAGGTTGAGATGAAACATTTTTAGGACCTCATTAGTTATTGCCAGTATTAAATTGAAGCTAGGGCTCTTAACCAGATTTAACAACAACTTTACTTAGGCTTCACTAAAAGTATTAACAAGGAGTAAAAATTTACTTTCCAAATGGCTGAGAGATAGATTGTGTAGTTTCAAAATTGTTTTCTCCTGTCTATTAAATCTTATTATCTTCCAGAACTAACCATATATTTCCTTTAAGTTCGTTTAAGAATTCCACCATGAAAGGGATAGTGTTCATTAATGTCGCTAGGGGTGTCAAGTTAAAAAGTTTACCTACAATGATAGTCTTGCCCTTGGTTACTTAAAGAATTTCTTGCTCTTAAGTTGGTGACCCTTATGTTACTTTATTTGAATACAACTTTTAATTTAACTTCCAGAAGTATTAACAATCCCATGTTAGTTTACTTATGATGCTTTATTACTAAGTCATATCAAGGTTTAACTCAAAATTTATTCTCAAGGCAAGGTTGTAGCAACACTCATTTACAAGAACAGAACAAGATTACATCAATTCTTAATATACTGATACTCCAACAAAGTCACTTAACAACAATAACCAAATTTTCTTATAATTTCAATGATGGTCAACCAATACAAGGTTTACAAAGTTTAGATGACAAATTCCACAATACATTATACTGAGACATTAATCCTATTTTAAACTTTCCACTGGACGTTAACAAAAGTTGAACAACATAAAAGGTTTCAAGCAAGGGATCTTCTCAACTGAGGTTGATGACAAAAGTCTACAAATCTATCCCTCATCTACATGTAAAATCCATTTGCAACAAATTTTCTACAAGAGTCAGTTCTCGAGAACTGAGCAAGATAAGGCTACACAAAACCACCATAACTATTATCTAAAAATATCACAAAAAGGAAGCACTTTATTACAAGAATTGGTTCAAACCTCTAAACACTATTAACACATCAAGTTATAATAAAGTCTTCATCATGCCAATCAAAGAAGGAGAAGACCTTGTACTTCAGCTAGGAGCAAAACAACGAAAGTAATAATCGTATGAGAATGGCCCTTGGCCCTATAAGGAGATATAAACAATCTAGCAAAGAACAGAATTCCCATCAAGTAAGTAAATAACAATAATTACAAGATTGAGATTTGATATAAATAGACCAACCATCTAGAATTTTATCAAAGGTACCAACGCATAGGCCAAAATAATACATTTCTAAAAGAACAAAAGTTGATCGGCCCAAGAAAGGGGAAACATGGGTTTCAAAATTTAACACAAAAAGTCATGTATAAATGAGTTTCAAACCGGAAATCAAATAGATTTTACACACAACATAAGTTTCGAAGCGAAGGCATAGTATACTAGTTTTGACCATTAACTACCAGATTTTCCAATCATCCAAGAAGGGTCAAAGTCTTACAGTCTAGTAGCTAGCATGCGAGAGGATAAGAGGGCTCCATCACATAAGAGTATACAATAATGTCATCAACAATTTTTAATACACTAAAGGTTTGCAAACTTCCACAACAATTCTAATGTTTGATTAATTTAAAATAAATTATCCATTTCTCGAAACAACCATATTTTACGGCAACCCTTGGTAACACAGTCAACCGTCGCACAAATAGATACAAGCATAATTTCTAAGGGAATTTATCAAAACAAAACCTTCCGCTATGAATTCATAAGATTATCACACGAAAGCTAGGTTTTTCCCGAAGGTCAATCACATTTAAGGAAATCTCCATCACAACATATTACGGTAATTACGTGCATAAAAACTGACCAATATTAATTAATAGCGTTAACATTACAAGGGAGAAAATAATGCAAGTTAGGAAAGATAGAAGAGTGCCATCAAAAATAATTCTGAGAGGGGGATTAGACCAAACTATTATAGTGTCAACGAGGTATTGGATTCGCACAATGAAACCTCCAGCTTAGTTGATCGGAAAAGCTAGTTATGATTCAAGTTGATAGGCATGGTCAAGGTACTTCTTGAGGATGGCCTTAAAAGCCTAGAAACAAGATGAAAGATAGTATAAGAGTCTAAACATGTGAGACGGAAAAACACATTGCACACAAACCTTTTCATTCTACCAGTTTTGATACCGAACTCTAAGCTAGCTAGCCCACGCATTGCTCACACAATCCTACAACCTTTCTTTTTCAATGCCAAAAGGTTATCAAAGGGACTTGCGAAGGAGCTAACAAAACATCAAAAGATAACTTAGGTGCTAGGGAAGAGCTTCATAGTTATCGTAACTTACTTCCATGATATCGAAAATACTAGTTAATCAACATAACAACTTGCAACTCAATCGCAGAGAAGAATTAATACATAAACAAACAAACGAAGGTCTATCATTCGAGTAAGAGAACATAACATTCAAAGGAGAGGCCACACGCATCCTTTCGACCCACATACTATCAACGATAAAAGCTAAAACAAGAAGAAACAAGCAGAAAGGGAAATCTCTCATCACGACATCCAACTGACAAAAAAATCCAAGGAAAAGTGGTTCGATTTCACAATAATTGTAAATATAATAGCAGTAGAAAGGTGTAGAAATATCTTGCATGTTTCTCTAGCTTCAACAGGTCGTACAGACTCCACACGGGCTAGCATAAACAATAGCATGAGACAAGGATGTGAGTATTTCTGCTGGCGATGTCAAAGGGTCAAATGTGATAACAGGATAGACAGATGGGGCAAAAAATTTAACAGTTGAGTCCTTTCACAAAACCACCTCCCACCGCCTCGTAGTACGCTTCTACACTAGAAACAACCCGAGGATATTGTCTTCCATCTTCTCTCGCTTCAGTAGTCCTATGAGGTCATCAAGGATGTTATCAACCAAGTATTCGTTGAAAAATTCTATGATGAATAAAAGCACGATGCCCTTAGCCATAAGATAACCCAATTAATCCAGAGAAAAAGACCATACAGAATGACAAAGTCGAAGAAAAAAAATATCAAGAGATGCTCTCCTCGTAGTCTCCTAGCATTGGATTTACTGTAGGCTTTTTCTCACATTTCCTGCTCTGCCCAAGTAGCTTTCCATTTCCTTCAAGTAGTACTCTCCTGCTTTTCCCAATCTCCACCTACTCTTCTTCTTGCTTTTCATCCCAGAGATGCATACCATACATCAGATTTGATGAAGTAAACAACATAGTCCAGTCCTCTTAACATTCAAAAAAGAATACTTTTTGAAAGTGAAAATAAAGTCTGATTCCTTCTTATCGCTGCAAGTTCCATATGATGCACCTTGTTATAGTGCAAATGTGCAGCCCATTGCTTACAACTTGCTTCACTTAGCAGCACCAATAATCTTTATAAGAACATTGTCATTATTTAAGATGAGAGAGCTAGATTGCATTACCCACAACAATTTCTCTAGCAATATAATCTTGGAGATAACTTGGTTGCAGTGTGGCAGTCAACACATACATTAAGGTTCTTGACAACTCTGAGAGTTTTCCCACGGGGAAGGCTTAATAATCCGAAAGAAATTGCCATCTTCTCACTATGGTGACAGAGGAAAACTTTTACCTTCCCGTTCACTCAGCACATGTTCTGAATCTGACAAATATCCTGCTACCTTTATCTCCCAAGACGTTCTCTCTAATATTGCATAGATCTCCTGTGCCTGTGGGTGTGATCTGTCACCAACACAAAAAGCATGCGCCATTACTACAGCAAAGCAAACGTGCTTCATGAATATACTAAAATGAAACAGATCCACGCCTATGAGATTCTCTTCCATGAGTTACATCGTAAGACAAATAAGAAGCAATAGAGAATCTTAGAAATAAATTTCATCAGGTTTGTTGGTAACACCCTCACTGTCACAAATTCGATTTGATACAAAATATCTTGAAGGAGAATCCCAACTTTGAGGATGCAGTCGAAACTGAACGGATAACAACGAAGTTGGACCACCTGCTTGTTGGAGTGCTCAAAAAGGCTTCGACCATACTGCAACATGCCTATTACCTGGCTGTTTGCTGTGGAGATCTAGCAAGAACACACCTCGTAGCACCCATGAAAATGGAGAAAACGTGCCTACCTCCCTCACTAGTTTCCACGCCTCAACTTGGACGCTTCTCCTTCAGCTATGTAATGAGAACACATGAATGCCCCAACAGCTACCACATTAACAGCCTTCCACAGCTTGTCAATCTGTTCAGGCATGGTTTCCCAGAAATTCTTCAGATGTCTTGTAACCTCAGCAATATTGAATAATAACTCAGTAAACTCTTCCACGTTAGCTGTGACCGTCCCGTATCTATCGAGGGCATATGCTGTCATCAACAATATAATGAATATCTGATCTGTTTCCCAAATTGATGATAAGATTGTCCTTACTATTGCCTCGGCGATTTCCAAAGTTTGAGCTTCAGTTGAAATCTTGTCCATTATTTGAGCAACCAAGCCTGTGCTTGGAGCGACTGAGTCCACCTCAATCTCCCCGAAGGATGATGTAGATGATTCTGTTGGGAATTTTATTCTGAAGAGTCGGGTTTAAAAGAAATCAATAAGCAGATCTATTTGCGGGATGGGATCCACGTCCTTAAGAAGGAACACAGTGAAGTCGGCAAGTGATGGTGTTGATTCATCCATAACCTGAGGATGAGTAGAACTCCAAATGCAACATCTGAAAGGGTTTCCCATGACTTCCTTTGATTTCTGAAACTAGAATAAATTTCAGAAGTAGACGAGCTCCTTCTTCTTTGTATTGTGACAACAAGTCCCCCATTGCACTATTAAAGAATCATGTTTTCCACAGTAGAAAAAAACACATTGATAGGAGATATCACTTCATTCAAGAATTGGTCCAACAATATTGGAGAACTTATCGCTACAACATTACAGATCGAAGGAGCAACTTGCAGACATATTCACAAGGACATTAGTAGAAGAACAATTTCAGTATTTGAAAGAAATTTTGTTGCATTGTAAATATTTATGTAATTACTTATTTAGTTGAAAATAGGGGTGGGTGTTGAGAATAATAATTTCAATCAACATGCAATAAATGAAATTCTCCACCAACTCCAATAAATTTCCAACCTCTTCACCAACCTTCTAGAAACGTCTCTTATTAAAAAACAACATGTGAGCCAAATGATTTTCAATTTGAAAATTTACATCTCTTGACAACAAAATGACTGTAAGAGGGTTGAGCCCTTTTTTGCAAGGTTTGAAGGATTTTCCTTAAGTGATTTTGTATAATTGCATTAATTTATAACCTAGCATGTTCAATTTTAACATTTCATTTTTATTTCTTGGTTTCAGGTTTGGTCAGTTCATTTCTGATAAAAGTTGCAAAGTTTAATGTGAAGCAAAAATGGAAACAACAAAATTAACTCAATGGTTCTTATTTTATTTCCCTTACAAATGAATTCATTTCATGTTAGTTTCAAATAGGATTCATTCCTTCAATCAAATGATAAAGACAATAATGTAACTTTTATTCTTTTCAAATCATGCACTTCACAAAACAAAGTATTATATTTCCTTCATACACATTTCTTTCTTTCAAACAGAGATTACAACTCACATTTAGGTGATCAAATTCAATACAATGATGTAATTTGAGGAAGGTTATGCAATCCTAATAATTGATTCTAAAAGACGACTTTACAACTTCCTTCTTTCATTCTTCAATTTCATCATACAGAACACAATTTCTTTCTTTCAAAAGAATAGAATAGAGTATGTCTCTTTCACATTTTAATTTACACTTTCATAGCGAATACAACATCTTTCCATTACAAAACATATACAAGTTCATCCACTTCAAGTGGAAAATGTTGCAATAAGATTACATTTCACAAGGGACTATCAAAATGTTTTTCTATCTCAACTCCAGAACAACAACATGCATATTTTTCATTCTTCCAAATTGTGATCACAAGAAGAGTAGGGGAAAGGCAACGCTCTCCACCCAACCAAGACATCCAATGAAGATGAGAATTCATCCTTCTTCATTGGCCCCTGAGCCCCAACCATAGTGCAATAAAAGATGTGATTCAACTCATGGCAACAAAGGCTTCTACAACACACACAAGAAACATTTTGTTTCACATATAAAAACATAGTCTAAAATATAATGTAGTTTACAACTACATTAAAATCATCACAAACAAAACTAAGGCTTCATCAAGCAAGCCAAAGGAGCAAGAAACTATGGGGGATGCTACTTATGCCTCCCAAAGGGAAACTGGGTATCACCACCTACCATTTTAAACCACCAAAAATATAGTCTATTTCAAGCCCTGACATACACCCTTATGCCTCTCCCAAGTATCCCTTATTCCTCACATTTCCTTATGCCTCCCCAACCTCTTATGGCACCCCATAACGAGTAAATAAATGCAAGTTATTTCTTTGTAAGGTGGAACCGAAATCCCAACTCCCTCCACACTTATACCTCTCTTAAACACTTGTGCCACCCACAAAATAAACCCCATAGTATTGTCCTACACCATTCCTAGGCCATCTACCCAACAACCAACAAACAATGCCAAAAAATTCACAACAGTACAATTTCATAAAAAAAAAAGAAGTATTTCAAGAGCAAAGATCCTACCTCTCTGTGATGGAGTTGTTACAAGTTTCAAAACAACAAGTTTTATCCCAATGGAAGCAATCCAAAACAACCAAGCACAAGCATGCAACAATCCTCCAAAAAAATATCTCAAAGCAAGAGCTCACAAAAGAATTCACCCCAAGATGAAGTTTCCAAAAGTGAAGCAACCCCAAAACAAGGCAAGAAATTCAAATTTTATAGAAGAGGGAAGAGAAGAGGATGAGGTGGATCCATCTGGGATGCCACATCACACATCCTGAACCCCAACCCAAAAGTCAACTTCATTCTCCAATGCATAATAAATAGGTTAGTGAATAATATGATAGTTTACTTACACTACTCAAATCCAGCCCACACCCCTAAGGAATGAAATTAAACCATGCAAGAAAAGTGCAATTAAAACTTACAATTTGTCTTCTCAAAATACATAATAAAAGTCTAAATTCAACACTCCAACCATAGGTATGGTTGGTAAATAAATTTAAGAGGTATGGGACAAATTTAACTTGTCCCACAAGCCTTCAAAAATACCTCTAAGGACAAATTCGAATTTCTAAGAAAGTGGAGTGTTTCATACCCATAAAATCAACATCACTTACACATCACTTACACATTACTTTTAACATTACAACACTTAAACTAGGACCAACAACTCTATTAATTACATTCTTATGACATCTTTTAATTAATTAAATTAACAAAATGCTTATTCACAATATTAACACACCATTTAATGAAACGGGTAAGTGCAACCACAAAATGAAACACATGCAAACATTAATAAAAATGAACCAAATAAATAAATACATAAAACCCTTGGTCACATTTAAAGGTGATCCCCCCATGGGAATCCCTAATACAATCAAACACACAAAACAATTCAAGTTGCCATGGTGACCTTGTTGAATTCTTCTAGAATTCCAATGTGGTTGATCTCTAATCCCTCGATGTTTGTTGTGATATTTTAACCTGCAAAACATGAATACCTCCTTCAGCCTCGTGGCCTATATCAGAACATCCAAAATAATATAAATATAATTCCAAAATCATCTAGATATATGAATCACAACAACATCAAACCAATCTAACAACATCATTTACATTTTTATGAACTACATCATCATCCAATACTTTCCATTTCTAGGTCTACTCACAATATCTAAATATCACATGTCCGAACAACATCCATAATATAACCATGTCAAATAGTATATCTTCATCAACATATAAAATGTATCTAATAATCATCATACATCATAATCGAATCAAGATTAACAATAATCCATGATATATCATCTAACATCATACTAAATAGAAACCATAATAATGTCCATAATATAATCAGTAATATTAAGATCAGTATCAAAAAGGTGTCAAAGGGAAGTGGGCACTACAGAGGCAATCATCACCCATGATCAGCTTAGACATTTTGTGGTTGAAATAACATATGTTCTATATGCAATGAAGACTTGCAAAGGAAGTGAAGATCAGCCATTTGCATGGAAAAGTAGAGAGTTTTCATGGAAGCTTTGTATTGTAAAAGTTCAGAGTATGGCCTGCTTTTTGAAAAAAAAATTCTTAGGTTTTGACTCAATATCTGACTTGAGATAATATATTATAGTAATGAAAATTTTGACATAGTTCAATCATTTCTTTTCTAGATTTAGTAGGAAGTAACGTTTTGAGTTGATTATACTGATGCCCATAATCAATAGAGATTTTGGATAAGTTTTTATTGGTGAAAAAAATGTTTCCTATATGGTTGTTGCTGAAGGTTGGGAAAAGTTACATTTTGTCCACTTTTAACTTCAAAATCAAAAAAAAAAAATTGAACTTATTTTCAAATGTGTAAATCTTCGTCAACATAGAAATCTAGTTCCTGAATATAATGTCTCCTCGCATAATTTGTTTTCTCATAAGTTTTTTTGTAGCAATTTAATCACAATTCAATTAAATTTATTTCACTTTAAGTCATGTACTATTTGTCAATTTGAGATTTGATGCATAGAAAATTATTTGGAATAACAAGTTAGGGAAGGAGGACCACATATGCAAGAAGTGAGCCCTTATAGAGCAGAGTTTCATCACTGTGAAGAACAAGCTAAAAATCAAGTTTTGGGTCGTTGGACCAAGGTAATATATGGATTTAGTAGTGGGTAGAATCAAACAAAAGTAGGTTAGAAAAATTACTGGGAAAGAATGATTTTATGTGGTTCTTATGTACTTGTTTTTGGCCTTTTTTAAACACCTAGTGCTTCAGGGGAATCCATGTGGGACCTGCCTCCATCAGCAATTGGTGATCTAATAAATTTTGATGTGATGACCCTCTTAGAAAAATATAAAGGAAAACCCATGGAATATTTTATGGAGAAAGTTCAGGATGGTAGTACACTGCAGGTTTATTTACTTCCCAAGTTTAACTTTGTTCAATTTTTTATGGAAGGGATTCATGTGAGTTATTCAATTCACGATATATTTTTAGTGTTAATTGAGATGAACTTCTGTAGCGTCTCAATGGAGGATTCATGGAAAAAATACATACTTAATAAATAGAAGGTTTCTAATTCATAGTTTCATTCTACTTATGAATTTTTGGTAACTTAAAGTCTCCCTCTATGTGAAGAAGAGTTGTTTTACTAGAGGTCACAACATCCTCATACATAGTCTCAGATGAAGTAAATGTAGAAGTTGAAGTTACGACTCCTTTAAAAAGTGCACAAAGGAATGTTTCATCTGCATCTATAACAACAACTGTTGAAGTGCCACTAGATTCATATGGTAGAGAGGTAAAAAACATTATAGAATAATGAGTGTTAAACAAAGATATGAGTTCATTTTCTTCATTTTTGATTGTATTTTTCAAATTTAAAGGAAATATCTGACTGAGTGGGGTTGGTTTCCTATGGAAAGAAAAGAAATTTTGAATTTGAAGCTTAATTTTTAGCTTAAAGGTAAACAAATACAGATAGATTAGTGCATATAGACTATAAGTTAAAACCAAATTCTTTTGATTCCTTGGATTTCTCTTTACAGATTTTATGGACTCGCAGTGGATTTTTTATTGCATATTTCCAACAGATTTCTTTCCCTACATGCCCTCCTCTCTTGAAGTGTTTTTTCAACTTTTTTCTGTTAAAATTCCCTATCCTTTGTGTTTTGTAGTGATCCATTAGTACCCATATTACAGCAAACCCTACTAGGATCATCTTGGTTTCACGTCTTTATAGAGTGAGTGAATTTCCAGATTTGGGATCCTTTGATTTTACCTTGAAGTTGTCTATTTTCCTTTCTTCAACCTTTATTTCAAATTAGTTTTATAATCATTTCCATTATTTGAAAAATATTCTTCTTGTTCATGTTATTTTTTCTCCCTCGGTCTCTATGTCATTTTTATTAAATTAATGACACTTTCAAAAATTTTAATTGAAAGTCACGCACTTTAAAATATTCTTTACCACTTCTCTGAATTATGATCAAGTTCTCTGGCATGGTAATTTATACTAAAATTATTCTTAATTTGGTAGACAATGCAAGGATTTGGGTCATTCCGATACGTTATGATATTTGATTAAGTTTTAACTTCATTCAATATTAAATTTTAGATAGAAACTTTTAGTGGCCAGGAATATGGTGACGGGGAAAATGTTTTTGTCTCTTTGTTTTTCCGTACATTGAATATTCTCCCTTTTGATCTTGTTCCCACATTTTTGTTTTTATATATGAATTTTTCTGATAAAGTGACGATATGTAGGTTCATATTGTTTTAGAAGGCATTGATAAATTTAGTAGCTTAATTGGTTCAATGCATTGCCCTGATGGTGATGTTGGAAAGGATATTGCTTTAGAACTTGTAAAAAATGTAAGTAATTCTTAGTGATGTAGATATTTTGAAGTTTAATCTCTAAATTGATATTACCATATTGTGGTGATGTCATCTCTACCGTGTTTTATTTTGAGTTGTTGATGCTCCTAATTATTTACTGTTTTTAGTCTATTGCCTTGTGACCTTACATCTTAAGGATTATCCCATATCTATATTCCATTTTTATCTACTAGATTGAATTCCATAAAATTATACTTTCTTTTTGTGCAGAAGACAAATCACACCCACAAAGATAATATATTTATATGAAGTTAGAGAAATTATCTTTAGAGATAAAGGCAACAAGATATATTCTAGCTAAGTTGTATTTGATGATGTGGAGGAGAAGTAATTACTCCTCTACTACTATAGTGAGAGGTTGGAAATTGTATTTGGGTTTTTCAATTCACATCCCTAGGAAAAGATACTAGTATTATATGTAGATTGTTAAACATGCCCCTTGTAACAACTATTAGTATTGTAGTGGTGACAAAATAATAAGGTTTAATTTATTGTTTCTAAGCATGTGGAGAGCTATTTTTCATACTAAGTTATTCAAAAAGTGGTCATTAGTTCATATGCAAGAAGAATCCAGACCATACCTGTAATGCCCATCTAAAAACAACCACTCGAGACCAAGGAACAACCTAGGTTTAGTTAGTAAAATTATGGATTTTTTTTTGTTTTAAAAGCGCCTACAACCAGGCTTTAATAATACAGTTGTCACAAACAATATTCAAGGTCAAAATATATTTAACAGCTAAATTTTTCCCATCATAAAAACTATAAAATTCACAAGGTCTAAAATATAGGGTTAAAATAATCATTTAAAATAAAAAGGCAATTTCTCACTAACCCAATCTCTAATCGGCTTTTAACGCTCAACCTAATTTTTCTCACTAAAACACACTAAATAATTCCTAGAAATATTTCCATTATATAAGAAATTTCCTCCTCTTTCCAAGGATATAAGGAAGTCCTTCTAACTCCTCAAATTTATCAAGTTATTGGTCGACGAGCCTTGGGAGGAACATTTTCCCAAGAGTGGGCCTACGGGCCGCTGGAAGGAATTTTTCCTGAGAACGGAAGGGCGGGATATGGGAAGAAATTTTTCTTGAGTGTAGAAAGGCAGGGAATGGGAAGAAATTTTTACCAAGCATAGAAAGGAGGGGCATGGGAAGTAATTTTTTCCGAGCACGGAAAGGCAGGGCATGGGAAGAAATTTTTCCTGAGTGCAGAAAGGCGGGGCACTAGAAGAGACTTTTATACGGGGCGCAAAAGGTGGGCATGGGAATAAAATTTTCTCTTGTGTGTGGAAGATGGGCATGGGAAGAAATTTTCCTGGGAACAGAAGGAGGGGTGCGAGAATGAATTTTCCAAAATTTTCTTTTTCGAACTTAGATTATTTTTTAAGCCAAATGAAGTAAAATTTTTAAGAGGACATAACATTTGATAGGAAAATTTATTTTTCGTAAAACGAGGACTGTATGGAAAGCACTCGATGTCCTCTTCATAGCAACCTTAAAATTTTAATTTGGATAAATTTTTAAGGGTCGATTTTGAGAAAATATTTTTCTGTCACTAAAACAGGTGAACTGGTATTTTTAACTTATAAAATTTGTTCTAATACAATATTATTTCTTTCTCAACATGCCAAACAGACATGGAGGATTTCAATTGGGTAAGTTTAGAATGAAATGTAAGGGTTAATTTGTTTGATTGAGGATCAATTCGAAATTTCACAATTTGATGGCAAAAACAACTGTGAAAAGCTTTGAGCCCAATTTTGAAAGGTTCTATGAAAATTTCTTAAGTGGTAAGGTCTATTTGGGGTATTTTTATCATATTAATTTAAATTTAATGTTTCATTTCATTGTTCATTGTTTCAGGAGTCATTCTGTACATTTTGAATAAAATATTTGCCAGTTTGAAAATTCTCAAACAGAGCTCTACAACTTCAAATTCGAATTGATCGTTTTTACATTTACCGAACATAAAATTATGAATTCATTTTAATCCAATCACTACAATGTTCTATTTCCTTCAATCAAAAGGTGGAAACAAGAATGCAATTTCTATTTCTTTCAAAAATGTGCTTTCCAAACACAAAGGGTGCAATAATTATAATTACACTTTCCACATTTGAACAAAGAATAGCACAATATTTTCAAACAGGTTTCAAACAATAGTAACTTCTTTTTTTAAAGGTAAAAAAAAATCTATTTAGTTGAAATCATTAATTTTATAACTTCTCATTTACAATGATCAATACAATTTACAAATATATAAATCTTTCTCTTTACCTTCTTTTTTACAGTATAAAATACAAAGTATATCTCTTTCACAATCAAAGGGGATTTAATTTCCAAAGCATAGTAACATTTTCAGAAAAAAATATATTACATTGTCATCCACTTCTAGTGGAATATGGTTTTACATATAGAAATCTCACATGGGACTTTCAAAACTGTCTTCTTTCTCAGCTCCAAAAAAAATAGTACAGATTTCCATCATTCTCTCATTTGATCACAACAGAATAGGGGGAAAGGAAATGTTCTCCACCCAACAAAGACATCAAATGAAAAGGAGAAGCCATCCTTATTCATTGGCCCCCAAGCCCTAACCACAATGCAATAAGAAATGCGACTCAACTCATGGCAAAAATAGACTTCCACAACATAAAGACAAACTTTTACATACAATTTTCATATTTAAAACGCAGTCCAAACAAAACTACAGTTTTAACAACCACAAGATAAGAACAAAAACAATACTTAGGCTTCATCAAAAAATCCAAAGGAGAAAGAAACTATGGGGGATGTTTCTTATGCCTCCTAAAGGGGAAATGCATATCACCACCTGAGAAAAAACCGCCAAAATATATCATTTCAAGTCTCAGACATACCCTTATAACTCCCAAAGTACCCCTTATTCCTCACAATTTCTTATGCCTCCCCAACTTCTTATGGCACCCCATAATGAATAAAGAAATGCAAGCTATTTCTTTTTACAAGGTGGAACCCAATTCCAAGCTTCCTCCACACTTATGCCTCCCTAAAACACTTATGCCTCCCACAAGAATACACCATAGTCTTCTCCTACACCATTCCTAGGCCATCTACCCAGCCAGCCAATAAATAAAACATTACATTCAAGCACTGAAATATTCACATATGCATAAAAAGAAAGGATAGAATATCCAAGAGCTAAGCTCTTAACTCTCCATGATGGAGTTTTTTCCAAGGTTGTAAAAAAACAAGCTTTCCAATGCAAAACAGTCAAAAATATCAACAATCTACAAGTATGCAACAATCTCCAATCTTCTCCAAAAGCAAGAGCTCTAAAAACCAAAAGAAGTTGCCCCAAAATGAGCAATATCAGTTGAAGCAAACCAAAAAAAAAATAAGAATTTTGAATTTATGGGGAAAGGAAGAGAAGAGGATGAGGTGGATCCATGTAGGATGCCACTTCACATATCCTCAACTCCACATCATAAGTCAACTTCAATCTCTAAGGCATAATAAATAAGCAGGTGAATAATATGACAATTTTACTTAAACACTGAAATCAAGCCCACACCCTAGAAGGATTGAATTTTAAAACATGAAGAAAGTGAAATTAAAACATACAACCTGACTTACAAATATACATAATAAAAGTCTAAATATAACTCTCCAACCATAGGTAAGGTTGGTATATCAATTTAAGAGATGTGGGACAAGTTTAACTTGTCCCATAAGCGTTCAAAATCAACCTTAGAGGACAAATTAAAATTTCAAAGAAGGTGGAGTGTTTCATACTCCAAAATCAACTTACATATTGATGGAAGGAGAAGAATGTTTTATTCAATGCCCGTCTTACAAACAAAAGAGTAAGCCAGTATATAGCCTGCTGGAGGATAGAAGGAGAGAGGACAGTTATATAACTATCTACAAACAAAAACTAACAATCTATTAACTAAACTAATGTGCTAACATTCCCCCCCCCCTTAATACATTTCTCTTACAAATGTACCCCCTAAACAAATCAAACTTCACTTTTTCGAGAGTCTTGGTGAGAATATCTACAGCCTGAAAATTAGTAGGGTAGTACTAGAGTTGAATTTGGTGGTTCAAGATCTGTTCATGAATGTAGTGACATTCAACCTCAATATGCTTTTGTCATTCATGAAAAATAGGATTCTTCACGAGCTTCAACACACCTTGAATGTGGCAGTGAATGATGGGAGGTTTCTCTTCAAGAATCCCTATATCTGCAAGAATTTGACATAGCCAAATCACTTCGCACACAGCTCCTCATGAAGTGTGGTATTTAGCCTCGGTGGATGAGAGAGTAAAAATAGTTTTCTTCTTGTTAATCCATGAGATAGGTCCAAATCCAAGATGAAAAACATACCCTGAAATGGATTTCCTGTCATCAACAGATCCTGCATAGTCCGAGTCTGTATATCCTAATAAGAAGAATTGAGTGTTCTTCTGATACTCTAGACCAAAGTCAACTGTACCTCAAACATATCTTAACACATGATTTACTACTATCCAATGACATTTCTTCAGCTCTTGCATAAATATAGTGAGATAGCTTAATGCAAAGTAAATATTTGGCCTGATATAAGTCAAGTAAATGAGACTACCCACAAGCTTCCTGTAGTGAGTGCCATTTACCTGTGGCGAATCCTCGAATCTAGATAATTGCAAACCTTTTTTCTATAGGTGTGGACATTGCTTTACAATCTAACATTCCATAGTTTTCCAGGAGTGTCTTGGCATATTTCATCTAGGAGACGAATATATGATTCTTCTTATGCCATATCTCTAAGCCAAGACAGTAGTGAAGTAGCCCCAAATTGGTCATGTCAAAGGATTTCTTCAGATCACTCTTTACATCATCCACAAGATTTTCAGAACTTCTCATGATCACAAGATCATCTATGGATAAAAATAGAATAACAATATTTGTTCCTACCTTCTTGATATACAAATTTGTATATGAGGGGCTACGAGTGAATCTATGCTATAATAGGTGATCATCAATTTTTATATACCATGCCCTAGGTGCTTGTTTGAGCCCATAAAGTGACTTTATCAGATGACATACCTTGTGTGGTTGATGCTCGTCTACAAACCTTTCAGGTTGGGCCATGTATACTTCTTCTTTGAGATCACTGTTCATAAAAGCACTCTTGACATCCATCTGCTGAAGTTTCCATCCATTTTGTGTTGCCAATGCACAAACAACTCTAATGGTTTTGATCTTCGTAGTGGGTGCAAAGGTCTCGTCATAAACAATTCCTTCTTGTTGACCATAACCCTTTGCAACAAGTTGTGCTTTGTGTTTTTTTGATTGAACCATATGCCTTATATTTTGTTTTCAAAATCTATGTTGACCATAACCCTTTGCAACAAGTTCCCACGTCTAATTCTGAATCAAGGAATCATATTCAGCATCTATAGCCTATTTCAAATGTGGTTAGTCTAATGCCTCATGAATAGTGTTCGGTTTGGTGCTATCAACAGCTGAACTCATGAGTACAAAATTTACCTCATGTCTGGCTTGTCTTCGTGTTATGACTCCCAAAGAAGTACCTTGAAGTGAGTTTAGGTGTGCATCCATAATAGTATTTTCGACCCATTTCGGATGTTGGTGTTGCCGCTACTGATGTGAAGATTTGTTGTCCAGTGTGCCTAGATCAATGAATAAGTCTCCACTCAGATCTTCTTCACTCTGAGAAGAATTGTCTTGCACATCATCTGGATGTGTGAGCAATCTATGTGAGGAGGTTGGTACTAGGATCTCCATTGTGTGGTAGGGAGTCAAAGGATGACTCATCACACACCACATCTCAAATATCATAGATATTCTTCGTCTCAGGATCCATGAGATGATATGCCTTTAAGGTATAATTATACCCCAAGAAAAGACATGATAGTGTCTTTGGATTGATCTTCTTCCTTTTCTCATTTGGAACATGCATATATGCAGTATAACTAAAACTCTCAAATGATGAATAGAAGGTTTACGACCAATCCATACCTCTTCTGGTGTCCTGTTCTGTAAGTTCTTCATGGGTGCTCAGTTGAGTAGATACACTGTTGTCTGGACTTTTTCTGCCCAAAATTGATCCTCCAACTTGGTGGTGAAGAGCATGCAAGGAGCCATCTCCATGACATTCCTATTATGTCACTTGGAAATCCCAATCTATTGGGGAGTACAGGGTGCAGTCAGATGTTGCTGAATGCCATGTTGCTTTAGGTATGCTAAGAACTTATTTGACATAAATTCCCCCCCTCAATCTGAGTGGAGGAGAAGGAGAGGCTTCCCAGACTGCCTAGTGTCTTGATGGTAGAAGGTTTGGAAATTGGCAAATGCCTCACTCTTTTTTTAGAGAAAATATACCCACATTTTCCATGAGTAATCATCAATGATGAGCTGGAAGTACTCAAAACCTTGGAAGCTAGCTGGTAGGGGTCCACACAAATCGGTGTGTACAACCCGAAGATGCTCCATAGAATGATAAGAGCTTTGTTTGAATGAACCTCTGTGTTGTTTGCCCGCAAGACATCCCGAGAAAACAGGTAAGGAATGGGAGAGTGGAGGAATCCCTCTTACCATTTCCTTGGCACTGAGATGATGTAGATCCCCGGTAGAAATATGACCATATAGAACGTTCCATAGTGCAATGGACTCCGCCGTTTAAGTAGAGAGAGCAATGTTAGATGAAGTGACCGAATCTAGTGCAAATAGATGGCCCTTCATAAATGCTTGAGAAATTACTTAGTCTCCTTGGGAAATGATGCAGGTCTTGACCCCTTTCTCAAAAAAGAATTCAACCTGCATTCGATGATTAAGAAGTTGACTCACAGACAAGAGATTTGAGGTCAAACCTGGAACATATAGTACCTTCATGAGTGTACATCTTCGAGTCCCAAGAGGAATGATAACATCACCAATCCCCACCATAATATACTCCAGATTATCTGCGATGTTGATCCAATCTCCAGTGGTCCTATCACTTAGGGTATGAAACAACTTCTTATTGCCAGTAATGTGTTTGCTGGCACTCGAAACAATCAACCAGACACTTTCTAACGGTTGTGAAGTCTGTGAGACTAGGACAATGTTTGGATGAGTTGTGTCTAGAACCTCTTCATTAGAGGTGGTATCTTGCTGAGTAGTAATATGACCCTTCTACCTTTGATTACGAGCATGCCATTAGGATTTCTTAGAATATCCTTGGCTAGAAGTTCTCTCTTCACCATAGTTTCCATACTTGCGACCGTTGTAATAACAATTCGCAATCGTGTGCATATCTGTGGAGCAAATGTGGCACCATAAATCTGTCTTGTTGTTCTACTGCTTCTGCGGTGGCCAATGAGAAGGTTGCTGTTGTGGATGATGCTTCTGATTCTTAGGGGTTAACTGCACTTTCCGAGGCTTATGCTTTTTCCTCGTGATGAGAGCCTTGTCTTCGAAGGCTTCTTAAACATTTTGAATGGCTTCTTCCTATTAGAGATAATTCACTAGTGTGGCAAAACTCACCTCCTGTTGAGTGATGATCAACGTGGTGATTAGTGTCCAAAACCAAGAAGGAAGAGCTCGCAAGGTGAGCGAGACTAGCAGCTTGTCATCTACCAGTTCACCAAGAGTAGAAATTTTTGTATGTAACTCGGCGACACGCCACAAGAAGGCTTCGACTGATTCACCATCATGCATACTCATTGTGTGAAGATTTTTCTAAAGATGCAACTTCATTTTCATATTCTTAGCTTCATAGATGGTACACAATGCAGCCCATGCTGTAGAGGAAGTGGTTTCTTCCCAAATATAAGCTTGAACTTCATCAGAAAGGCTCATAGTGCTAAGCATTAATACTTTTGCATCAGCCTTTTCATACTTAGCCAACAGATCAACGTCTGTGGGAGGGGCGTTTGTGCCAGAAATGATCCCCCAAAGATCTTCAAACTGAAGAATCGTCTGCATATTATTTTTCCATGCAATGAAATTTGGCCCTTTCAAGAGTGGGGCATCGGATAGCAATTTTTTTGTAGCAGACATTTTCAAAAACTCAAAATTGTATTATATTCATTTTTCAAAAATGGTTACAATGCTTACTGAAGGAACATGTCCCGAAGATGGGCTCTATAGGCTCATGCAATGAGACATGGATGCTTCTGTGGGTGTTCTACTTCGCGTTCATCATCTGCATCATAGCCACACTCTAATTCTTCGTGGATTCGGCACGCTTGACAACACACATCGAACTAGAAATAGTTGAACAATCCTTGACACACCAATTCATCAAATAAGACATTATTGGTATTCAACAATTCATTGAGCAAGGCAAAATAAATGCTAGTGGTGTCATCTTGGGCTCTCAGAGGTGACCGAGTAGAAGGGTTTCTTATAACACTCTTGGAATTGGAAATGTGTGACATGTACGTGGCGAGAAAATGATTCCTCCTCTTTGCAGGATGTCTTTCCACACAATTAGATCTTTTGCCACGCCCAAGGTTGCTCCAGCATCAAGAAAAGAAAAATTATTGTTGCAGATCTTATCCTATGTAAAACAAAACAAAATTCTGGTCGCTTTAGGTCTTCACATTGGGTTCTAGTGCTTTCCACACGCTAAGAGAAGAAGCTTGCTACCAAAATGCCAAGCCTTTCAAAGTCCACATCTCCAATTAACAACACCAGCCTCAAGAACTTCCACGTAGGTCACTGCAGTATTGTTTCCAACTAACACGTCTCAACAGCTCCACATTTTCAATTGCTGCAGGTCTCTTGTCACTTGTTGGTCGCTTCAAAATGCCAAAAAATGCTTTAAACACAGCCACACAGGTCTCCAGGCCAGTTTGAACTCCACGTAAGGAAATAATTTTTCTGCTCTAATACCAATGATGGAAGGAGATGAATGTTTTATTCAATTTCCGTCTTACAAACAAAAGAGCAAGCCAATATATAGGATGCAGGAGAAGAGAAGGACAGAGAATAGTTAAATAACTGTATATAAACAAAAACTAATAATGTATCAACTAAAATAATGCGCTAACACATATCTCCTATACATCACTTACACAATTCCTACAACACTTTAATTCTAGGCCAACAACTCTATTAATTACTTTCTTATGGCCTAATTTGATTACTTAATTTTAACAATAAGATTACTCACAATACTTTACCACAATTTAGTTAATTAAATAGAAAGGGGAAACACATCACTTTTTAAACACATACTAACTTAAACAAAGGAACTAAATAAAAGAAATACACAAAGTCCCTTGGTCACATTTAAAGGTGATCCCCCCATGGGAATCCCTAACAAAAACAAATCCACACAAACAAATACAAGTTGCCATGGTGACCTTATTGAATTCATCTAGAATTCCAAAGTGCTTGCTCTCCAATCCCCCGATGTTTATTGTGATATTTTTAACCTGCAAAATAAAAATACCTCCTTCGGCCTTGTGGCTACATCAGACATCCAAAATGAATATAAATATAATTCCAAAATCATCTATATATATATATGAATCACAAAAACATCAAGGCAAACAATAATATCATTTGGAATTTTATCAACAACTATATCATCATCAAATAATTTTCATTTTCTAGGTCTACACAAAATGTCCAAATATCACATGTATGAACAACATCTATAATATAACCATGTCAAACAATATATCAACATCAATATATAAAATTTCTCTAATAATCATCATTCATCATATAAGAATCAAGTCAATAATAATCTATGCTCTAACATTTAATAGCATACTAAATTAAAAATATAACAATCACCATAATATAGTCATCAGTATCATGATCAATATCAAAAAATGGTGTTGAAGGGAAGTGGGCACTACATCCCCCTCCCCTTAGACTTGACTTCCTCCTTGAAGTCATTGGAACAGATGTGGAAACTGAACTCAAAACAATGTAGAATCCTCCCAAGTAGTTACAGTCTCATCATATTTGTCCCACTACACTCGCACCTGATCAATCTCTCTGCCTTGAAGGCCCAGGGTCTTGCAATCTATAATGCAAATGGGCTCCAACATCACTTGCCATTGATCCTGTAGCTGCAATAAGGTCCAATCCAGCACATGCTTGAAGGATCAACAATGTATCTCCTAAGCACTGAAACACGAAACACATCATGTACGCGAGACAAGCTAGGTGGAAACACTAGATAGTAGGCCAAATGGTTGATACACTCCAAGATCTCTATAAAACCAAGGAATCTAGGATCTAAACTTAGAACCTTTTCCATATTAGATAGGGATCTTATGTGGCTTGACATGAAGGAACACCTTCATGCCCACATAATAACTATGGTCAATCCTATGCTTATCTGCGTACTTCTTCTGCATGTCCTGTGCCTCTTGTAATCCCTATCTGATCATTACCACTTGCTGCTCCGTGTCCTATAACAAAGCTTGTCTAAGAGAAACCCTCTCCTCTAATCTATCCCAGCTAAGAGGTGTCCTGCACTCTCTACCATACAAATCCTAAAAAGGATCCATGCCTATAGAACTCTGAAAACTATTATTGTAGGAAAACTCCACCAAGTACATGTACTCCTTCCATCTAGACTGATGATCCATAACATACATCCTAAGTATATCGTTTAACATCTGATTCACCCGCTCAGTCTATCCATCTGTCTTGGGGTGATATGCTATGCTAAAATTGATCCTTTTCCAGAGGGCATGTTGCATGGTGGTCCAGAAATGGGAAGTATACAAAGGATTTCGGTCATAAATGATTTACCGCAGAATCCCATACAACCTAACAATCTCATCTAGATAGATCCGTGCCACTGCACTAGTTGTACAAGTGGTCTTCACAGAGAAAAGTGAGCCACATTTGTCAATTTATCCACCATTACCATGATGATGTTGTTGTCATGAGGCACTCCTTTATTTTCCTGAAGGCCTACTCACATCTAAACGACAAAATAAACTTCTTCCCTTTCCACTGAAGGGAAGTGATGGGGTGCGTAATCTGAGAGAATTCCTAAAAAAACATCTCCTTTAATAACCTACTAATCCCATGAAGTTGCACACCTCTGTCATAGTAGTGGGTGCTGGGCAATCCATAATAGCTCTAATCTTAGAAGGAATGACTGAAATACCTTCCCCATAAATGATGTGACCCAAATAATATACCTTTTTCTGAAAGAATGCACACTTCTCAAAGTTCCCGTAAAGCTACTCCTCACGAAGACACTAAAGAACCTGGTAAAGATTCCCCTCGTGTTCTTCACGTGTATGTGAGTAAAACAAAATGTCATCTAGGAAGATGAGCTTCTGTAGAATCCTACTCCACAAATTTCTGCCCACTAAAGTGGCCATAACCATATGTCTCCATCTACTGAGAGATTCTACAACCACATTCTCTTTCCCCTTCACATGCTCTATCTCCATATCATACTCACAAACCAACTCCATCCAACACCACTGACAAGCATTGAGATTGGGCTACGTGAAGATATGGTGAAGACTCAAGTGATCTTTCCTGAGTGTGAATCTCCGACCAAGAAGAAAGTGTCTCCATCGAACCAAGGCATGAACCACTGCTGCAAGCTCAAGATCATGAGTCGGATAATTGAGCTCATAATATTTGAGTTTCGTCAATCTAGACTTCTCTAAGGAGTTCATACCGTATATGCCATATTGGTCACCCCCGAGATACATATTGGATCGAATCATGGTACCCCGCATAACAAGGAAGGGTGAGAACAACTCAGTTGCAATCCTGTAAATTGGTTGCAAAAAGATTGGAGCAATATGAAACTAGGTGGGGATGAATCGAAAGAGCAAAGGATCCTTGCAGTAATCAGAAAGCTTAAACAACTATGTCGAGCACATAGTCTCACACAACTTAAGATCCAATTGTTCGTCTCAAGTCATGGCAGGCAGAACTATGAAATTCCTAGGGTCTAGACAATAAGGATCTGAATGATATACGTGCAGGATGCCAAAAATAAGAAGTCATGGAAGATGACATCAAGATTCGAAGTCACTCAAGCTCAAAATGGTTCAGGAAAAGGTCTATGAAAATCAGCTAGCTATGGAGTCACAAAGTGGAGAGACCACGTGATCCAAACAGACACTGCCTTGGTAAAAGCAGAATGGTCAAGAAGGAGGAACTCAAACTGTGCCCACTAGCCCTGTTGGACGTCAGCAATATGGTACAAAAGAGTACAAGGAGTAGGTCTATGAAAAGCTTCAGAAATTTGAGCTAAGTATAAGAGTATATAGTGGAGAGTGCCAAGCCATGTCCAGTGTTGTGCATGTTCCAAGGTGTTTTGTCCAAAGGTGGAGACCCAAATGGAGTTTTATTGAGCTGCATTGGGATAGCCCAAAATTCTAAAAAGTAAGAGGGTGCCATTGAGAAATTACACAATGGCCATTTTGGAGGCCGACATAGTGTCAACTCGAGTAACAGCTTCTCCAAAGGCAACTTTGAAGGCAGGGTATTATTGGCTAAACAGTGTTCAGCGACTGCCATCCATGTGTCCCAGAAAGGGGGGCAAGACTTAGTTGAACTAGTCACATGCATAAGTGAGCCGGTGGAAGCCGCCAAGTGTCCATTAAGGGCACAAATTTGGTTGACCAAGGGTTTATGCAATGGAGAAAAGGACTTCCTAAGTGTCAGCAACCGAAGTGACACGTGTCCCAGGGGACAAGCGGGCAGTCTGACGGAAAAAGTTAGTTTTTCACCCTTTGGACTTCGAAGCAGGAGTGCTCAAGGTTGCAAAATGAGCCCGTAACATACTAGCCTTTTAGGTAAGGAATAGTCAACAGGTTTGGTGTGTCGTCCACTAGTCATATCAGCCAAGGTGGGGCTTTGGGGAGAAAATTGAAACTTTTCCTTTCTTTCAGAATGGGCATAAAAGTAAAGAATGGAAGTGCTACTTCCTAGCACAACTTCAAATTAGGATCCACATGGTCCATGAACAGGCAGCTTCCACAAACACGGGAGTTTGCTTAAGTTTTGCATTCAAGAGGACGCAAAATGATAAATCAAATAACATTGCATACCTGTGGGCCTGATTTTTGTTCCAATCTGGGCTGCCACATGTCCTAATTTACACCAAAGGGGACTACATTTTCCAAATTGTTTTCCCTCCTATTTGTATAGAATCAATTCAAACTTCGAAGGAGGCAGTATCTTTTGACCCAGAGCTCATTAGATACTGCCTGCATTGGAGTTCATGACACCAGTTGGAAATATCTGAGTGTTGCCTACTCCATGGGAGTCTAGGTACTTTAGAGTTGAGGAGGTTAAGTGGGAGAAAATGGAGAAACATGCAGTTCAGACGATTTCAATACAGGCTCAGGCAATCTAGTAACAACCAGATTGGATTCGATAAGATTTCAAGAGCAAGGACCTTCCAGGAAGGGGATCAAGGTTCCAAATCAAGGAATGCAGATCGGGCAATAACCAGGATGGCATTTCGGGTTTGACGCCATTTGGAGTCAGAAGCCCCTAACATGGTCACGGTGGTGCAAGATTAGCAATGCCTTCCATTTATCTACACTTGGACGGAGAAGAACTCTTTGATTCCGGTCAACGGAATCTATCTGATGAACATTGCTACTAAATACAGAGGGCAGGATCTACCCTTGTAAATAGGTTAGCTTCATTATTCTTCCTTTCCCCCCTCTCTTTTTCGTTCTCCACATTGTCTTGAATGTGGTTAGGTTTAAGCCTCCTCCCTAAGTGCTTTGTAATAGAATTTTCTTACTCTCAGGTTGTTTCTACAGTTCAAAGTGGTGTCGGAGAAGTGAGTTGCGGTTTCAGGCTAGAGCAATAAAGATCAAGTTGGTTTCAAGTATTGCTGATGACATCCATGTCCAATGGACTTTACTCATTTGTTGGCCTCTGATCTTGCCTCTCACCTATTAGGCAGGTGTATACCCGTACAGTATCTCTAATTGTTGTATTATAGGTCTTCCCCCCGGGTAGCTATAGTTTAAGGGGTTTGAATGTGGTGCTCTGTGTGAAATTTAAACCTTGGTCCATGGCGCATGCAAAAGGAGTCGCACGACTCTCCAGTGCTCGACAGGAAAATGGATGCTCTCCATGGTTCAGGCACAAAAGTTGGGTTTGCACGATCAATGAGTGTCGACAGCAAAATCGATGCTATCCACCTGGCTGCAGTGTAAGGGGCGCACTTTAATGAGTGTCGACATAAGAAAGAATACTCTCCTTGGTCCCTTGGAATTGGCGCATGACATTATGAGTGTCAATATAGTCACAATTTCCTTCCTTATAAGTAGCTTAGTGTAAGGATTAGGAGAGTCGATCACACCTTCTCTACGAGGATCATTCGCCATTTGTAAGCGCCACAACTTCAGGGAATGATCGCAACATGTTATGAAAATGCTGATACCAAAGCAGACCCTGACCTTAGAGAAGTCAGATGGCCATGACTCATTTGACTGGGTGTTGTGATTTTGCACTAAGGTTGGACTTTTCGGAAATCCTATGGTGTCCTCTATCTAACTACGACCTCCATAGCCCTACTAAAGTGGGAAGCAAGTTCGTCCAAATGCAAAATACAGTTTGCCACTGTTGGGATCTTATATGGTCCCCACCTGCCACCAGAATGAGGTGCTGTTGTGAGGCACTCCTTCAGGTGGTCCTGAAGGCCTGCTCACATCTGTGTACTTTATCTCTCTTCTCTCTCTCATTCTTCCTATTGAATTGTAAGTGATGGGGCTGCGTAATCCAAGAGAAATCCTGAACAAATCTCCTATAATAACCCTGCCTAATCTTCTCATTGGCAGGTAGAGTTGTGGAGCTCAAACCTCCCATCAAAATAGTGGGTGTTGTCCAATCCATAATAGCCTCTGGGAATCTTTTGCAGTGTATTGACTATGATACCTTCAGAGCAAACAAATGCATGTGACCCAAATGTTTTCTCAACCTCTTTATGAAAGAATCATTTTTCATCACTTCTCTGATCTTCCACGTGTGAAGTTGTTGCTTATCTGAAGACACTGAAGAACTTGAAAAGGTGCCCCTCTGTGCTCTGTCATTCGTACATTGAGTAAATCAAAATGTTCTTCATTCCTCGGTGAATCACCTCCTAAGCTTAGGTCCTGAATTTACTCCATTCATCTAAAACTCATAAACACTGTCAGAGGTCCTTGGTCAAGCCAAATTAGGTAGCACTGTGAACTCATAGTGCGCCATTATCTCGGTGCATCTGAACAGAGGTCTTATGAATATACGCTTCATCCGAAGATCCTTTCCGATTTCGCAAGGTATCCTGACTTAAGGTAAATCTCCATGTTTTGCAATCGCACTGTGATTCTCAACCTTCATTTGAGTTAAACAAATCATCTTATGGGTGCTCGTGATTCGATATGCAACTGCTATGAAGGACTATGGTCTAAATAGAAAATAAAATTTTCACATGGGGGTCAATAGACCTTGATAGCTCAACAAGCGAAGAGACAAATCTACAAACTGAAGTCAAGAGAAGGATGATGCTTGAAGTGGATTTTTGAGAGAGAGGAGTTGAATCCTGTGATCTGTCACAATAACTTATGAGAGAAACATATATCTAGTTATCATCCATTTTCGCACACCACCGCTTAATGTTTTTTCATAGCGGAGATGGTGTGAATGGAGGACAGGTATCCTAGCCCCTGAAATCTAGGGGTTGACTCCACTCCTAGTTCATCAACACAAGCCATAGTCTTATGGTAACAATCTCATCCTAGGACCTGTGTGTAGATAACCAGTCCATACCCAAGATGACTCCATACGAAGGGTTTCCAACTTCAGGAAGGATACGATGTTCTCTCATGTTTTTTTCACTTGTGTCCCAATTGTACTACACACTTAACTTAAGCTCACAGTTGATTATGTATGATGAATGGTTGGCTTTAGAAGCGATGAATGTATGATGTGGTAAATGAAGTTACAAATTTTGGTATGAGTGATTCACTACCCCCCCTCTCATTCATTGATGCTTCTAACAGATTGGTGCAATCGGAATGCTAGGTCCTTGTAAAGAACCAGTTTCAAACAAACTGCAGGTAGGATATTCTACCAAGTGCTACATGTACTCTCAATCATCTGGTACGTTGATGACTTCAGCCTAGTGACTTCTCAACTACTGCACAAAGTATGATGATAAAAGAGTCCATGTCATCCAATGGTATGGCTCTGAGATAAAATTCTTACCCTTGTTACATGGAGGTTCTAAGCATAGAAATCTATGAGATATAAGAGCCCAACAATGCTATAACTCAAAACAACTGCTGGATCCTCTCCCATGTCAAGCAGGTCCAGACAGATATCCCTGGAGTTCAAAGAAGAAGCTGTGGATCCTTAGGTATGAAGATCCGAGTTAAGTTGCTATTGAGGTCTAAAGTTATAAGCAAGCATCCATTAGGTTGACTGATGCTATGAAATATTCAAAAATATATTCCTAATGGGATCCCTAGATGGGATCTTGGATAGTCAGAGAACCCTCTAATGACATCGACATCTCAATGGAGGTCAATAAGGTGAACATATGGAGACTGTTGTTGAATACTAAAAAAGTCTGGACAAGATTACTACAAAAAAACCCTGAAGGATCCACCAAGAAGACAAGGTACAATAATTTTTAACCCTTGATCTAGCCAACCTACATACAATGTTAGATGCGGTTCCGGACTTTCATTGTTTAGCCTGCTGGGTACCTTGTCCCCAAGTCTCATTTGGCCATAGAGTGAGATATCTGCAACGAAGTCCGCAAATAATGAGTCTCTGGAGAATGAAGTTATGAAGGTGCACCTCCAATGGTCAATTTTATTCATTCCCCGTGAATGATTCTCATAAGATTGTATACCTACTGGTCCCACACCTGTAATTCATATAATTCTGGGAGTAGGTCCATGGTTTTTGCTCTGTTATACTCAGTCACTATAACCAGGTGCATATATCGGAGGTTTCATCAAAGAAAGAAGTCTATCCTAAATTGTAAGATAATTCAATGACAAGAATTTTTTTATCAAGAGGTATGCCAAGAGAGGACCAATTACAGTCGAGGAAATCAAGAATATTGATTTTATCGAATCAATTAAAGCTAGAATCAGGTACAAATATGATATTTAAGGATGTTGATCAAGAAAAAGAGGTCAAGGAAATTAGATACTAAGTTTGACCAACCAAGCCTCTTCCTAATATCTACCCATGTCAGCCAAAAGAATGATAAAAAGCCATAGAAATTCAGGGTATGGTGTAATATGGAAAAAGAACAATAGTCTGATGAAAATCCATTCAAAGGAGATATGCAATGCTCAACTCTAAGGTTTTAAATTTTGTTGACCTAGGCCAAGAAGTCTTGAAATCATAGTTGTCAAGCATGATACAAGTCATGAGAGTGACTGCTAAGCCTAATTGTAACTGAATGATAATAATATGTGTCTCCTCAATGCTTCTCGCAATGCCAAGGATATGAAGGAGCCTAACAAATGAGATTATCATACCTAAAAATTCATTCAAGACTTAATGAAAAGTTCCTACAGGGAAATATAAAAATAGAGTGACATAAAGGATAGAGACCCTGAAGTGCTCATTTGATGATCTACATATTGTAGGATGGATACCTTACAGTATGATATGGAGGTGGAAAATCTATAGTACTATATGAGAAGGCATTCATCTACCTAAATAGGCATGTTTATGATTGTTTCTTATGGAGATACCAGGCTGACGGTTTGAAGCTCTCATTAATCTAGTGTCTTGATTCAGGTATGTTCCATGTCTTACATTGCTTTACATAATTTTCATAGAGAAGTTTGTATAACATAGAGTTAAATGTGTTTGGATTTAAAATTGTAATAAATTTAAAGTCTCATGTATCAAGTATTCTAATGTGCCTTAGTTTTCAGTCAATATTCATCAAGCCACGGTCCTTTGATACCAAGTGTGATGACCTGTAAAAACAACCACTTGAGAAGCAAATAACAAGTTTGATTATGGTTAGTAGTGATTTAAAGATTGTCTGTGCTATTTTCTTGAGATGTGTGGTGTCTCCCACCAGGCTATGAATAATACAGTAGTCACGAAGTCATGATTCAAGGTTGATCAATATCATTTCAGGAGTCTATGATTTTCCCATTGAAAAAAACTGGATCTAAATGTCATCATGGTCTAAAACATAGTGGTTTATTGAATTTTCCATTTCTAATCAAATATGGGCAATTTCTCAACTAACCCAGTACATAAAGAACATGATCCTACGGGAAGTCAAGCCCCATGATGATCAGGTATGTTTCAAGACTGAGTAAAGAGGTACGCTTGAAGTTTAGTATTCCCATGTAGTGTGTGGAGACCATTATGATTTATGTTTATATTGATAAGTGAATAAGTCCTGTCTGGGGTTATTCCTCATATGTGATTTCATTTCTCTGGTGCCAGATGTGTGTATTCTTTTGATCAAAATTATTGTCCCAAGACTGTGTGCCTACGGGTTCTGCAAGACCATATTAGTAATGTTACGAGCTATAATAAGGACTGGTTGTGTAATTTGAAGGTTAGTTTTTGCTAAGCGCGGAAATGCAGGGCATATGCTATGAAGTTTTGGTTCCCGAGCACAGAAAATCAATATCTGCAGTATGAATACTTTTTCTAGGTGTTACGCAAAAAGAATGTTTCAGAAAAAATTAAGTTTGTATATACACGAGCCCGCGCGCCTGCGAAAGGGCTATTCCAACATGAGAAGGGCGGGGGTGCAGGGCCACATGTAAAAGATAGAAATTTCATGGTACAAATCATGAAAACAAAATTAAGTGAGTGGTTGCGGGCCTGCATGTCCACGGAATATGCTATCTAGAAGCGAGGGCGGGGTGGACTGAGGGTCTACTGGACTGGAAAGTTCCAGATGTACCAGTTTAATCCAACTTAGAGCCTCATTTTTGAAGATTCACAATGTTGATCAGTCAAGGAAGAGCATTCAGGTGGCCAGTAGGTTTATGATAGTTGTGAACTCAATTATCCTCAGTCACTATGATGAGTATTATCCTAGGGGATAATGTGTTCTCAAGAGTGTCCAATCATTGCAAGTAGATGACCTTAAGAAATTTAATTTGGATAAAGTTCTAAGGGTCAATTTTGAGAAAACGTTTTGTAGGCCTTTAAAATATGAAGTATCGAAATGTGTAACTTATAGAGCTATATGTTGTGAACCAGATTAGATAGTTCTTTCTCAACATGCCAAACAGTTATCAAGGATTGCACTTGGGTAGGTTTAGGATGTATTGTAAGGGTTAATCTATATGCTCCAAGATTAATTCGATATTTCACAATTTGATAGCAATAAGGACATAAGAATACTAAAATTGAGCCCAACTTTTGAAAGGATCCATGGCAATTCACTCAAGTGGTAAGGTGACCTCATGTTGGGTTCGTTTTGATCATATTAAAGTATGAATGGTAATGTTTCCCAGGGGATTCATCAAGCTGATGTCTCATGGCTCATTAGTATTCTCTTGTTGTAATGAGAAATTTGGATTTTTTTAGTTTGAAAATTATCTAATAGGGCTCTACAGCTTCAAATTCGAATTGCTCCATTTGCATTTACCAACATTAAAATTATGAATTCATTCTAATCTAACACTACAATGTTCTATTTCCTCCAATCAAAAGGTAGGAACAAGAATGCAATTTCTATTTCTTTCAAAAACGTGCTTTTCAAACACAAAGGGTGTAATAATTCTGATTACACTTTCCACATTCAAACAGAGAGTTGAACAATATTTTCAAAGCAGGTTTCAAACAATAGTAACTTATTTTTTGTAAAGGTAAAACAACATCTATTCAATTGGAATGCTTTCTTTTACGATTTCTCTTTTACAATGATCAATACAATTTACAAAGATATAAATCTTTCTCTTTACATTCCTTTTTACAGTACAAAAAAAAAGTATATCTCTTTCATAATCAAAGGCGATTTCATTTCCAAAGCATTGTAACTTTTTAGCACAAAATATATTACATTGTCATCCACTTCTAGTGGAATATGATTTTACAAATATAAATCTCACAAGGGACTGTCAAAACTATCTTCTTTCTAAACTCCAAAATAGCAGTAGGAATTTCCATGATTCTCCCATTTGATCACAATGGAACAGGGGGAAAGGAAACACTCTCCACCCAGCCAAGACATCCAATGAAAAGGAGAACCCATCCTTTTTCATTGGCCACTGAGGCCCAACCACAATGCAATAAGAAATGTAACTCAACTCAAGGAAACAACAGTCTTCCGCAACACAAAGGAAAACTTTCACGTGCAATTTTCATATTTAAAACATATTCTAAACAAAACTGCAGTTTTAGCAACCATAAGATAAAAGCACAAACAATACTCAGGCTTCATCAAGTAAGCTAAAGGATCAATAAACTATGGGGGATATTGCTTATGCCTCCCAAAGGGGAAATGGGTATCACTACATGAGAACAAACCGCCAAAATATATCATTTCAAGTCTCTTACATACCCTTATGCCTCCCCAAGTACCCATTATTCCTCACAATTTCTTATGCCTCCCCAACCTCTTATGGCACCCCATAACGAGTAAATAAATGCAAGCTATTTCTTTTTACAAGGTGGGACCTAGGTCCTAGCTCCCTCCACACTTATGCCTCCCCAAAACACTTATACCTCCCACAAGAATACCCCATAGTCTTCTCTTACACCATTCCTAGGCCATCTACCCAGCCAGCCAACAAATAAAACAACATATTCAAGCACTGAACCTTTCACATATGCATAAAAAAAAAGGAGAGCATTTCCAAGAGCTAAGCTCTTACCTCTCCATGATGGAGTTTATTCCAAGGTTGGAAAACAACAAGCTTTCTAATGTAAAATAGTCCAAGAGATCAACAATCTACGAGTATGCAACAATCTCCAATCTTCTCCAAAAGCAAGAGCTGTCAAAACCAAAAGAGGTCACCCCAAAATGAGCAATGTCAGTTGAAGCAACCCAAAAACAAGATAAGAAATTCAAATTTATAGGAGAGGGAAGAGAAGAGGATGACATGGATCCATGTAGGATGCCACTTCACACATCATCAACTCCACCTTATAAGTCAACTTCAATCTCCAAGGCATAATAAATAAGTAGTTGAATAATATGACAGTTTTACTTACACACTCAAATCAAGCCCACACCCTATAAGGACTGAACTTTAAAACATGAACAAAGTGCAATTAAAACATACAACTTCACTTACAAAAATGCATAATAAAAGTCTAAATTTAACTCTCCAACCATAGGTAGCGTTGGTATATAAATTTAAGAGGTCTTGTCCCACAAGCCTCTAAAATCAGCCTCCAAGGACAAATTCAAATTTCAAAGAAGGTGGAGTGTTTCGTACTCCAAAATCAACTTACATATCTCCTACACATTTCTTACAACACTTTAATTATAGGCCAACAACTCTAATAATTACTTTCTTATGAACCAATTTGATTACTTAATTTTAACAATAAGATTACTCACAATACTTTACCACAATTTATTTAATTAAATAGAAAACGGAAACACGTCACTTTTAAAACACATACTAAGTTAAACAAAGGAACCAAATAAAAGAAATACACAAAGTCCCTTTGGTCACATTTAAAGGTGATCTCCCCATGGGAATCCCTAACACAATCAAACACACACACACAAACAAATACAAATTGCCATGATGACCTTGTTAAAATATTAGAAAGTATTTTACGAAAAAAATCATAAAAACGTCTAAACGGCCGTCAAAGTTAACCCCTATTACCCAAAGCATCTATAATCTCGTAGGTCTTTGCAAAACCCAAGCCACCACCCTCCTCCTTCCCAACTACTGTCGAGCCTTTCACAATTCCACTTTCCAATCGTGTATCTACCTTGCCGTCAACATCGTTAAGTATCGATTCAAAATTTGAATCTCCCTCCCTTCACTGGCCGACAGCAGGCTAATTGCCATATCTAACGTCCTCCTCCCTTCCTGTATTAACCGACCTCCTCCCTGACATCTTTGTCTGCCCGGCCATATCCCAAGAGGCATTAACTCAATGTTTTTAATTTGAATTCAAATACCGTTCCTACTGTCCACCTCAACCTGCTGACGGTTCTACGTTGTATCCCATCACGACTCCCTGCGACACCTCTGCAACGTCAGCTCCACGGGGCCCCTTACTTACACAAATCGATTGCAGCATGGCCAACATGATTGGAGAGGTCTTTGGCCCTTCCAGAGTGCATTCTAGAACTTGACCATGTTCCTGCTCCTCATAATCACCCTCGCTCGACTCCTTTTCACAGAACACATCGTCTACCCGACGAATAGGTTTACAAGGTTCTTCATAGTTATCATGCACAGGCTGAGACGCTGGAGAAACACGATAACACTTTGTTGCATCATAACTGACTCTCTTGCAAGTCTCGCAAATAATATGTGATTTTTACACACCAATCTCTTGCACGACTATATGGTCTGGGGTGTTCAGGGAGATTTTACTTGGTACCTTTGCTCCCATGGGTACATTGATGCGCAATCAAGAAAACACTAATCTTGGCCTTGCGTTCGTGGTTGGATCTACAGTGATGAGTACTCCCATTGATCTTGCTATGCGGAAAAAACTTCAGGTTCCCAGAATTCAAAGGGAAGAGCCGGCAATCTAATCCACACAGGGAGCTCCCAGAACTTGCAATCCAGTTGCAAACCTAGGCCCCATCGACAAATGGTGAAGGCTGATTTTCCATAAAACCATGGTCCCTCAAGAATCACCCGTTGTAGATCTGAATCATCCTGGAAAAAAAAGAGGACGCAATCCTCCCCAAGAGCTCAGACTTCTAGCTTACAAACCCATTTTCTCTTACATCATTCTCTAAAAAAGTCTATGTTTGGTCGTAGACCCCCAAATCTTCCAACAGCTGGACATTTAAATTTGTTCTTGGCCGTAATCACCATCTCATCTGGAACTTCCAGCTATGGTACATCCTCAACCCACAATGGTACGAGTTTGAGGGGTTCTCTAACGTCCCTACCAAAAATCCTAGCTGCCAACGTTTTGCCCTCAGTTGGTGCAGCATCCCTCTCCTCCATCGTAACCCTTTTCACCATTTTGTTACCTTGCGGACGCTAGCCGTAATTGGCTTAACAACCACTATCACTCCAAGATTTTGCACCTTAATTTTATTCTTTTTACTTTGCTGTTGTTTTATTACCTAGCGGAAGCTAAACATATTGGGTTGACGATTGATCTCCTCCCCTTTTCCTTAGCATCCGCTAACTATTTTCCTACTCTCATATGTCATCACAATAGGGTAGGATTGTTGTAAACTCGTAATTGTGTAAACTCATAATTGTCTGCATGGAAACATGAAATTGTATTTTATATTATTGTAATTTTGTAGTTTTGAAATGCAAAATAGATATAGCTACTATATTTTTTAGTTTTTCTCTTTCTTGGTAAATGCATTGTTCTTCGAAGTTTTTGTATATGGAAGTTTATACAATAACATGTGAATGACTAAAATTTGCAATGACCTTTGGAGAGTTGAAAAATTTGTAAAAAAATGGCACCCAATTTTTTTTGTATTGCATCCCTATGTTTGTTTTGCTCCTATAGTCCAGGTGTGATACGAGCATTCTTATATATTGAAAAAACAATAGTTTATGATAGTTTATGATAGTTTATGAATCTACATTTTATATTCATTCAAAACATTGATTTATGAATATATTTACATTCAACAAAAGTGAATTGTTTTGTCTATACTTTTTAGATAAAAAATAAGAAATGCCACCTAGAAAAAATAAAATAGTCAAGTGAATAATACTCTCCTACATATCCCTATTAATGTAGAGGACTACACATATAACAATCATAGCTATGCTTGTATTGAGATTGTCTTGTCCCAATTTAATCTCTACAAAGATGGTACATTTAAATATAATGTCTGAGATTACTTTTTTGATGCCTTTTTGTATTCTGCTATATTTTCGATATACTTCCATCGAAATAAGATTCTGCATTATAGAAAAATGTCTCACTTGCTTAGATAGAGGGACCATGAAGGATTAGCCTCTTTATAACTAGAACTAGATTCAGATAATCTTCACACTTTGCATGAAATACATGGTTCTCAAACATATTCTTTCGTCGAATGACAATGTCTGCAGTTACAAGTAACCACCAAGAAGAACTCAGCTTATGGGGTGACATTTTTTTCATAAAATGCCTATCTAAGTGGCTTGACACATCAATACAAATATGGTTAGCAACCAGGTCCAACCATTATCTCCAATTTAATTCTTCGACCCATGCCCTTCCATATTGCACTCTATTCCATGATTGAAACCCCTTTTCTGGCCATTATGAGCCATTGCTTTGAAAAAAAATGAAAACTTTATTCTTTCCAATCCTCACAATCAATTATCATTCTCTTCCATATCAAATTAATCTTATTAAATTGATATATTAGATGATTTTCATATATTTGGCATGTCTCATTTAACACCCAACAATGATAATTACATTGATAGCTTATTTGGCTATATTTGGGAACTTTTAAACAATACATTTGACATACAATGTGTTTGTCACTATGTTGTAGAATCATTTTCTAGCTCCTATCTTCCCGGATGTGAGAAATCAAAGACTTGTCTCTCTAATTGACTTCACCAAAATTCTTTAGAAATCATTCAAGCCATTACAAACTGGGAAAGGATTTTAATGAAAATGTGCATGTCATATCAACCATGCACAATTCAAGAAGATGGTTTTTGTTTACAATGGTTTTCTATTATATTTGATGCCCAAATACAATAGTGGAAACCAAACCCGCTGCATATTTCTAAAATCTATATTGTTCATCCCACCAATTCCTTTTGTAACAAATAACATGGTGCACTTTGACCAAGTACAAGGTAGATTTTGTTATAAAGCCTTGACTAAAAGAGTTCTCTTATTCATACAATTTTTTCTCTTGTTACACATGATTTAAATTCATCTGTAGCTTCGCATAAAATACTTCAATGTATGAAAAAATTAATTTGAGCAACATCATTGTCCTTAGCAAAAAATAAAAAACACTAAAAAAACAAAATGTTTGAGAAAATGATGCATTTCCTAAACCACTAACCAAATTGTCTAAATTCCCATCTTGAAGCCCAAGAGGAAAAATCTAAAACGATTTACTTATTGTAACGCCCACATTTTACACACATAAAAACAACAGTAAAAATACCAGGATAATTTATTTTTTGACTTACATTATTGCTCACTACACAATGCCACAAGGGCTCCAAGTAAAGAAAACTCAAAGATGCATACGACACTTACAAGTCATCGACTCACATAGACACATGAAAAAACCATAGACATGTCTATGCCACACTTTTCCCAATGAACGAATACTAGCAATTACCCAACACAAAGAAAAGGGACCCAAGGATTGGAAAACCCACAACACTTCATTTCTTTAATTGCATTTTAGTTACGATCAACATTCCAAGAACATTATTGTGCAAGGAAAAATTTCTTCTTTTTCCATCTACATATTCTCAAGTTCATTCCACAATTAATTTACAGTTCGACCATTTTAAGTTGGATTTTTAATCCTTTACCAAAATTTCAATAACTTACATACTTGTTTGGCATAATTCAAATTGCATATAAAGTATTTAATTATCTTATTCTTATGTTAAGAGTATTCTTCTCAAACATTTATTCAATGCCTACATTTTACCCTTACAATTCAAGTGAATCTGACTTGATGTCTAGAAAGCAATATTAGGATTTAAGGGGGGTGTTTTAGATTCAATATATATTTGTGCCATAAAACATTCTCTGATCACAGTATCTTTATTTCCTGATTCAACATTTCCACAACAAAAATTGTATTTATATTATATATATATATATATATATATATATATATCTTTTATTTTTTTTCTCGAAGTTTGATCTCACCAAGGGGAAATTCATATTCTTTGTAACACATGAAAATATTTAATTGAGTTATAAGAAATCCAAGAGTGGCATTATTCCTAACCTCAAATCTCGTTTATTTTTTCTCTTATATGCTGTACTTTTAGTCTCATTATTGCCATCTCCTTATAACAAAAGAGTTACGAAAGTACTTGCTTGACATCTTGAAGAAGTGCAATATTGGAAGCATTATAAACTACACATGAACCCCAATTTAGCCTCCTAATCAACTGAGGTTTGGTTTAATTTCAATTGCACCTAAAGATCTATGCCTCAAAATATATACAAGTTTAAGGTGAGAGGACATATTTATGCTAAACCACCTTCAAGAAAAGACCAAGGTGTTATGTTGATAGAAACCAAGATAACACATTTAACTGAGAGGGACTAAGGAGTTCATTAACAAGAGTTTAAGACCTAGAACAACTATTTCATGATCTCCATTTATGTCGTCTAGATCCAACAGGGACTTTATTTGCTGATGAAGTTAATTTATTGATCTTATCTCGTAATCCCTAGCAATCTAAAAGGATACTAAGGGAGTATTAGCTCTACTTACCCCACAGACGGTAAGGTTATATTTAATATTCATTGCTTCGAACAAGGACTCATAAGGTGACTTCCAAGGCGGTCATGACCACTCAACACGGTGTTGGAACTGAAGAGAGAACATTCTCCTCATGATTACCAAAACTAGAAGGAAACCACGCTCCAGATAAAGTCGGACCATGTCATTCCCAAAAGATGGGATTCACGACAAGGTTACTAAACATTAAAACTTTGACGGTAAACTCCAACTAGGGGTTTTATTTAAATAAACTAGGAGGTTCCATCGAGTGTAAAGTTTAAGTTCATTTTACGGTTTCAAATTTTTCTATGGTAAGAAGGATCACACACGAAGACAAGTTATGCATGAATATATTAGGGTTGAGTGTTTTGATTTACTTTCTTTATTACGTTTACAAGGTAAGATTAGAACAAGCTAATTAATTAATCATTTATTGAACACTAAAATTACACTACAAGATATTAAATTCAAATTCATTTACCCTATATATATCAAACCTTTTTACCATACGTACTATGAATCAAATTGAACCTATGATTAAATACACATTTCCTAGACGTACCTAAAAACTAGCATCTCATACATGTTAGAAAATTTCAAATATGAATTTTCAGTAACATGAGACTACATTATACATATATTCATTTTACAATGAACTATATAAAATTACAACGATAAATAATGAATTACACATCACCTTTTTTCCATCATTCTTGCATCCTGCAAAACCATGTGAGCATGAAATCAGTGATGAATCGCTGGCATGGCATCCACCATAATCTAGCATAATTTATGTTTTTTAGTTTTCCATTTACATATAATAATAAATACAATTTACATTCAAAATAAAAGGCTTAAAAAGACATGTATTCATTTCATTTCATTTCACTTCATTTCGTAACCAAGGAAAGAGAAATAGAAAGGAAGAGAGAGAAACACCATTTTGTCAAAAGTTCTATTTCACACAAGTTACACTATAGAGTTTTCAAGTAGTTATTTACAGGTGTCAAATGTTTCCACAATGGTTTAGAAACCCCACGAGGGTCCCACAACTTTATATTTTGACATTTCCTGCTAGCTACAAAAACGTTCAAATCAGGATCAGAGGCCAAGAAACCACTCTTAAACATTGTCTTCTGATTAACAAACACACCATGGTTAAATTTCTATGAGTCCACTTATTTACCAATATTTCATATGAACTAACATACTTTGGAAATGGTGAATGGTTTACGTTTGGTGGCTAGTTTTCCGGGGCCATCGGTCCTAATTGACCTAGTTGCAAATGAATAAAAGTTAGCTCGAGGGTTCATACAAAAATGACGTTTGATAGATGAACGCACCACAATAAATTTCCTATGAGTTCCACCATATATGGGAAATCATCACAGTCGTCGGGATTGAAAAGTAGAACACGGTTTTCATAGGACGCCATGATTTTTGAAGCCACCAGTCCTAATTGGTCCATTTTAATGTAGTCAAATTGCGACTAGAGGCCTACAAAGTGGTTTTTACAAACTATACAGAAAAGTTTTTTTTCTGTAAACTGAATGTTTCGTGTAATTGTATAGTAAAAAAACTAGAGGTTTGCGAAGATAGATAATAATTTCTCTATCCGGGTTTCAAATGGCGGTTCAAAATGAAAGCCAACTTTATAGATTTAACAACTTTCTACCACTACAAAACAATGTAACAGAGCTCCTATAAAGGTGTCAAATAGATCACAAATGTTCATTTGGGGTCAATCCAAGGATTGAAGTGTTACCTCACATAACAAGGTATAGGATGGAAGATTAACATCCCTTTTCCGGAGTTACGAAGGTTTCCTTGAGAGTATCCAGAAATTGCAATTTATCTATCTAAACCAGGAGATGGTCAACATATTTACTGGGAAGTCAATTTCAACTTGTCGATAAAGCAATATTGTAGTGATCTACTTTGGTTAGGTAGTTTTTTGAATCACCTCAAAATGAGGGTTAAAGTTCATGGTTGACTACAAAATGGTTATTTTGATTGTGTGAGTTATGATATGACATTTTATTGCTTTGCAACAAGTTTTTATAAACAATTAAATGTATGATAATCCTAATCTTTTAAAATTGTATTTTGTTGCAAAAGAAAAAATGAAGTACGAGATTTATGAAAGATAAGGAGAGATGAATCATGCCTGGGAGATATTTTTGTCCACAGAGTTTGAGATAATTGATGTAGTTTTTCTCGCACTCCAATAAGCTTAATCCCTCTATTAGGCATTCTAAGAAATGGTTTGTGTGTAAAATGAAAAATCCTCCCATTTACTTTTAATCCCATTTACAACCATCTTTATCTGGGTATTGACCACTACGAAGAATGTTGCCTCAATTTTTTTATCTCATACTTAGAATCCAACACGTCATCAAGCTTATCTTTACCTAAAAGAGATTCATCCATAATTGGTAATGAAACAAATCAATTAGTTTAAAGATTTATGAGGATTGTTGTATAAGTGAAGAGTGCATATTCCATTGTTCTGACCTGCACACTACTCATTCCAACTACCCAATATAACGGAACCACTCATGACTGGGGTATGCATCCATAAGTGGGCTTAAAACAAACTACAACACATAATGTTGTTCGCATTCGCACAAATCTCCCACCAACAACACTAGTGCAATAGGGCATAGTCTTGTAGACACGACCTCATCAGATCCATTGGAAGAGCCCCAATTTTAATATAAAAGGAGGACGTTGGATACGGTTGTGGATTTTGGTTTTACAGGTCTGAAATTACATTTGTTTCAAATTTCCTAAGCCTTTTTTAAACAAACCCATTTTGTGCATATCCAGTAGCAAATGCAGTTGGCATGGTCCACATTCTTCTTAGGTATCTAGTTTAATAGTCCACATGCCAAGTCGACTAAGAGCTTGAGATGAGCTATTAAGAATATAAGTAGCTCGATCCAGGGATGAGGAATCCAACACCCAAATTTAACAACATCAAGATCTTGAACAATAGAGAAAACATAACCCAACATGGATGTCACCCGAAAGTCACAAGATCTGAGCTTGCATGCTAAGATATCAACAATGATGACTCAAGAAAGCCTGCACATCGTAGAAATTTAAAGGAATATCAAATACTATTAAGTCTAATGCAAATCTAATTAAAAATACACACCTCCCAACCTAAAAATTTCATATGTGAAAGCAAGTAAACTAGATAATGCAATTAATAGAAGCAGTAAGGTAAATAGAGCTCAAGTGAGCTATGATGAGAAGCAACCCATCTCACGATTCTAAATTTTATGGATAATTTTATTGAGTTCTTCTCTACACGGAAACCATATTTTTTGCTATTTAATGAATTTGAAGAGATCTGGATCCATACTGTGAGTGTAATGCCCAGTGAAAACAACCCACTTCAGACCCAAGAAAAAGCTAGGATTAGTTAGGAAAATTATGGAATAATTTTATTTTTGTTTAACAAAGTCTACAACCAGGTTACAAGACAACAATCATCAAAAGAAATTTTTCAAACCAAATACTATTAATACCTTATAGTTTTATTAATAGGAAAATTATAAAAAGATCTCAAGGTCCAAACTTAGGGTTAGATTAATCAATTAGGTTAAGAGGGTAATTTCTCACTATACCACTCTCTAATAGGCTTAAAATATTCAAGTTGATGTTTCTCATAATTAACACACTCAAAACATCCCAAAAAATTTTCCATTAGATAGGAAATTTCCTCACCTTTCCGGTGATATAAAGAAGTCCTACTAACTCGTCTTATTTCTCAAGTTATGGGCCGACGGGCCTTGGGGTGAAAATTTTCCCCAAGAGCGGGCCTGCGGGCCTAGGGAGGAAAATTTTCCCCATGTCGGGCTTGCGGACTTTGGAGAGAAATTTCACCTGGAGGAGGAATGTGGACCAATGGGGTGGGGAAGCAAATTTTTCCCATGCGCGGGACGGCGGAGCGGGGAAGAACTTTAGTACCTTTTCCCTTTGGGGAAAAAAGCGTGATTTGCCTCCACACACCCGCGAGCCTGAAGAGGAAATGTGTCAGCATTTCAAAACTCTGGCGGAAAATCAGGTTGTCGAAGGATTTTAAGAAAATGATCCTTTTGGCTGAAAAGTGCTATGGAATCAAATGATCCATGCCTTCGCCGATGCCCAAAGCACCATGTGTCAAGCGTTGATTGGTCATGGCCCATTGGGATGGTAGGAGAATTTAGGAAATTTTTCTGAAAAAAAATTCCGAAGCGCTAACCAAAAAGGGGATCCGCCTCTCCGCCGACGCATTATGATGCCATGTGGTAACACCTGATTGGCTGTGGGCCAACGGGGTGGTGGATGAAACTTAGAACTTTTTCCCAAATTATTTTAAAGGTTAATTTGATTGCTGCGGACCTACATGGATGCACAAATAAAAAAAAATGGAAAAAACGGGGGTGGCAGTTCCACAGGGGAAATTTTTCCCATTTTTTTTTTTGACAGTTAGAATATTCTTTACGCCAAATGAAGAAAAACTTAAAAAAAGGCCAGAAATTTTGATTGGGAGATTGGTTTTGGGAAAAGGAGGAATTTTTGGAAAGCTTCTCGACATCCTCTTTACACAAGAACCATAATTTTCCTTATTTTGATAATGTTTAAGGGGTCAATTTTCTGAAAACTATCTGCAGGCTTTTAAAAGGTGAGATCGAAAATTTTAACTTATGAAAGTTTAATCAATTGATCTTCTTCATCTCTCAACATGTCAATTAGACATGGAGAATTGTTCTTAGATGGATTTGGAAGGTATGTTTGTTTGATTGACTTCCAATTTAAACAAAAAACAATTTTGACAGCAAAACGACAACAAAACGGTTTGAGCCCAATTTTGCTAAGTTTTCTAAGAAATTCCTTAAGTATTTTTGTCTAATTGAATTCATTTAGGGAATAATAATTAAATTTAATAGTTTAATTTGTTATTTCATTATTGCAGATTTGAACTGTGCATTTTTGGATAAAGTATTTGTCAGTTTGAAAATACAAAACATAGATCAAATTTTAAAGGATCTATTTTCCATTTTCATCTTCCAAGTATTAGAATTTATTCCAATTCTAATCTAACACATTTAGTTGATTCAAATCAAACTATTCAGAACCAAAATGAAATTCCGATTTCCAATTTTACACATTTCAAAAGACGGAGTTCTGTATTTTCCTCACACCCATTTCTTCCTTTCATATAGAGATTTCAAATATATTCAAAACTTAGATTTTAAATAGCAGTAGTTCCAATTATGGAAAGAAATGCAACTTTTATTCAAAAGACAAGATTTCCTTCTTTTACAACATCTCTTTTCTGTTGATTTTCTCGATACAATATACAAAAATACATCTCTTTCTTTTAAGACAGAAACATAGTATATCTTTCCTTTACATTTCAAAATTATAACTTTCATATTCAATACAACATATTTCCATTACAAAACATATACAAGTTCATCCACTTCAAGTGGGAAAGGTTACAATAAGATTTCATTTCAACAAGGGACTACCAATTTTTTTTCCCTTTTCTCCAGAACAACAACATGTAGATTTATCATTCATCCAATTATGATCACAAAAAGGGCAGGGGAAAGGCAACGCTCTCCACCCAACCAAGACATTCAATGAAAAGGAGAATCCATCCTTCTTCGTTGGCCCCCGAGTCCCAACCATAATGCAATAGAAGATGTGATTCAACTCATGGCAACAAGGGCTTCCACAACCCACGAGCAACATTTTAACATTTGAAACACAGTCCAAGAACAAAATATAGTTTACAACTACATTAAAGCATGACAAACAAAACTGAGGCTTCATCAAGAAAGACAAGTGAGAAAAACACTATGGGGGATGCTACTTATGCCTCCTAAAATGGGAAATGGGTATCACCACCTGATTTCAAATCACCTAAATATAGTATATCAAAGCTCTGACATGCCCTTACGCCTCCCCCAAGTACCCCTTATTCCTCACATTTCATTATCCCTCCCAAACCTCTTATGGCACCCCATAATGAGTTAAGAAATCCAAGCTATTTATTTGTAAGGTGGAACCCAAATCCTAACTCCCTCTACACTTATACCTCCCCAAAACACTTGTGCCTCCCACACAATAAACCCCATAGTCTTCTCCTACACCATTCCTAGGCCATCTACCCAACATCCCACAAACATTACAAAACATTCACAACAATAAAAAATTCATAAACAAAAAAAGTATCATTTCAAGAGCAAGGCTCCTACCTCACCATGATGGAGTTGTTCCAAGTTCCAAAACAACAAGATTTATCCTAATGCAAGCAACAAATAATTATTATTCAATGTGTGTTATAAACAAAAGAGCAAGCCAAGTATATAGGCTACATGAGGAAGGAGGAAAGTTACGGGAGGAAGGAGGATAGTAATAACTGTCCATTAACTATCCATTAACAACAACTTATTAAACTAATGCTAACATTCCCCCCCTTAATACATTGTTTCTACATATGTACCCCCTAAACAAATCAAACTTAACCTTGCCGAGAGGCTTGGTGAGAATATCTGTAACCTGAAAATTAGTAGGGTAGTACTGGAGCTAAATTTGGTGGTTCAAGACCTATTCAAGAATGTAGTGACATTCGACCTCAATATGCTTTGTTCGTTCATGAAAAATAGGATTCTTCACAAGCTTCAACACACCTTGACTGTGGTAGTGAATGATGGGAGGTTTCTCTTCAGGAATCCCTATATCTGCAAGAATGTGACGTAACCAAATCGCTTTGCACACAGCTCCTCAAGCGGTGCGGTATTCAGCCTCAATGGATGAGAGAGAAACAATAGTTTCCTTCTTGCTAATCCATGAGATAGGTCCAGATCCGAGATGAAAAACACATCCTGAAGTGGATTTCATCTCATCAATGGATCCTGCATAGTTCAAGTCTGTATATCCCTGTAAGAAGAACTAAGTGTTCTTCTGATACTCTAGACCAAAGTCAAATGTACCTCAAACATACCTCAACACATGCTTTACTTCTATCCAATGAAATTTCTTCGGCTTCTGCATAAATTTGGCAAGATAGCTCACTACAAAGCAAAGAACTAGCCTGGTATAAGTCAAGTAAATTAGACTCCCCACAAGCTACCTGTAGTGAGTGCCATGTACTTATGGTGAATCCTGGAATCTAGATAAATGCAAACCTTTTTCCATAGGTGTGGACATTGGTTTACAATGTGACATTCCATACTTCTCTAGGAGAGTCTTGACATATTTCATCTAGGAGACAAAGATATGATTCTTCTTCTACCATATCTCTAAGCCAAGACAATAGTGAAGTAGCCCCAAATCAGTCATGTCGAAGGATTTCTTCAGATCATTCTTTACATCATCTAAAAATTTTTCAGAACTTCCTATGATCACAAGATCATCTACATAAAAAACCGTAATAACAATCTTTCTTCCTACCTTCTTGATATACAAATTTGTATCTGAGGGGCTATGAGTGAATCCATTTTGTAATAGGTGATCATCAATTTTTATATACCATGCCCTAGGAGCTTGTTTGAGTCCATAAAGTGACTTTATCAGATGACATACCTTGTGTGGTTGATGTTCATCTACAAACCCTTCAGGTTGGGCCATGTATACTTCTTCTTTGAGATCACCATTCATAAAAGCACTCTTAACATCCATCTGCTGAAGTTTCCATCCATTTTGTGCTACCAGTGCACAGAAAACTCTGATGGTTTTGATCTTCGTAGTGGGTGCAAAGGTCTCATCATAGTCAATTCGTTCTTGTTGAGCATAACCCTTTGCAACAAGTCATGCTTTGTGTTTGTCGATTTAACCATCTGCCTTATATTTTTTTTTGAAAATCCATTTACATCCAATGGATTTCTTACATGGAGGCAGATCGACAAGTTCCCACATCTGATTCTTAAGTAGGGAATCATATTCAGCATTTATAGCCTCTTTCCAATATGGTTGGTCTAATGCCTCACGAACAGTGTCAGGTTCGGTGCTATCAACAACTGAAGTCATGAGTGTAAAATTTACCTCATGTCTAGTTTGACTTCATGTTCTGACTCCCGAAGAAGTACGTAGAAGTGAGTTTAGGTGTGTATCCCTAATAATATTCTAGACCCATTTCAAATGTTGGTGTTGCTGTTGCTGATGTGAAGATGTGTTTTCCAGTATGCCTAGATCAACGAATAAGTCTCCACTCAGCTCTTCTTCTCTCTGAGAAGAATTATCTTTCCCATCATCTAGATGTGTGAGCAATCTATGTGACGAGGTTGGTAATGGATCTCCATTGTGTGGTAGGTAGTCAAAGGATGACTCATCGCACACCACATCTCGAATCTCATAGATTTTCTTCGTCTCAGGATCCATGAGACGATATGCCTTTGAGGTAGTACTATACCCCAAGAAAAGACATGGCAATGTCTTTGGATTGATCTTCTTCCGTTTCTTATCTGGAACATGCATATATGTAGTACAACCAAAAAATATCAAATGATAGATAGAAGGTTTACGACCAATCCATACCTCTTCCGGTGTCCTAGTCTACAAGATCTTCGTGTGTGCCCAGTTGAGTAGATACATTGCTATCTGGACTGCTTCTACCCAAAACTGATCCTCAAACTTGGCGGTGGAGAGCATACAATGAGCCATGTCCATGACAGTCTTGTTGTGTCACTCGGAAAATCCCATTCTGTTGGGGAGTGTAGGGTGCAGTCAGATGTTACTAAATGCCATGTTACTTCAGGTATGCTAAGAACTTCTTCGATACAAATTCCCTTCCTTGATTTGAGCGGAGGAGAAGGAGACGCTTCTTAGACTTCCTGGTGGATTTCTGGTAAAAGGTTTGGAAATTGGCAAATGCCTCACAGTTCTTCTGGAGAAAATATACCCACATTTTCCATGAGTAATCATCAATGATGAGCTGGAAGTATTCAAAACCTTGGAAGGTAGCTGTTCGGGGTCCACACAAATCAGTGTGTACAACCTGAATATGCTCCGTAGAATGATAAAAGATCTATTTGAGTGGACCTCTATGTTGTTTTCCTATAAGACATCCCGAGCAAATAGGTAAGGAATGAGAGAGTGGAGGAAGCCCTTTCACCATTTCCCTGGCGCTGAGCTGATGCAGAGCCCTAGAAGAAAGATGACCATATCGAAAGTGCCATAGTGCAGTGGACTCCACTGTTGAAGCAGAGAGAGCAATGTTAGATGAAGTGACCACATCTAGTGCAAATAGATGGTCCTTCATAAATGCTTGAGCAATAACTGAGTCTCCCTAGAAAATGATGTAGGACTTGACCTCTTTCTCAACAAAGAATTCAACTTCCATTCGAAGATTAAGAAGCTGACTCACAGACAAGAGATTTGAGGTCAAACCTAGAACATATAGCACCTTCATGAGTGTACATCTTCGTGTCCTAAGAGGAATGATGAAATCACCAATCCCCGCTGTAATATACTCGTGATTATCTACAATGGTGATCCGATCTCTAGTGGGCCAGTCACTTAGGGTATGGAACAACTTCTTATTTCCAGTCATGTGTTTTCTGGCACCCGAATCAATCAACCAGACACTTTCTCTCCGCTGTGAAGTCTACGAGACTAGGATAATGTCTGGATGAGTTGTGTCTGGAACCTCTTCTTCAGAGGAGGCATCCTGTTGATCAGTAATATGACCCTTCTGCCTCTGATTATGAGCACACCATTGGGATTTCTTGGAATATCCTTGGCTAGAAGTGCTCTCTTCACCATAGTTTCCATGTTTACGACTGTTGTAATAACAGTTTGGCAGTCGTGTGAGTATTTGTGGAGAAAATGTGGCACCATCGATCCACCTTGTTGTTCTGTTGCTTCTGGGGTGGCCATTGTGGATGTTGCTCCTGATTCTGGGGGGCTGAACACCCTTTTAGAGGCTTGTTCCTATGCTTTTACCTTGTGATGAGAGTCTTGTCTTTGAAGGCTTCTTGAACATTCTGAATGGTTTCTTCCTGCTGGAGATAATTCACAAGTTTGAAAAAACTCACCTCATGTTGAGTGATGTTCAACATGGTCATCAGTGTCTGAATTCGAGATGGAAGAGCTCTCAAGGTGAACGTGACTAAGAACTTGTCGTCCACTGGTTCACCAAGAGCAGAAAGTACTACACATAATTCAGCCACACGTCGCAAGAAGGCTTCGACTGATTCACCATCATGCATACTCATTGTGTGAAACTTTTTCATAAGATGTAGCATCGTCATCATATTCTTGGCTTCATAGATGGTGCACCATGCGGCCCATGCCATAGAGGAAGTGGTTTCTTCCCGAATGTGAGGTTGAACCTCATCAAAAAGACTCAGAGTGATAAGCATTAATGCTTTTGCATCGGCCTTTTCATACTTAGCCAACATATCAACATCTATGGGAGGGGCATCCATGCCAGAAACAATCCCCCAAAGGTCTTCAAACTTAAGAATAATTTGCATCTTGGATTTCCATGTGGTGAAATTTGGCCCTTTTAGCAACTGGGCATCCGACAACAAAATGTGAGGTGCAGACATTTTCAAAAAAACTCAAAATTGTATTTTGTTTATTTATTGACTGTTCAAAAATGGTTACAAATTCTTACTGAAGGAACCTATCATGAACATGGGCTAGATAAGCTCATGCAGTGAGACGCAGATCCTCCTGTGGTTGTTCAACTTTGCATTCATCATCTGCATCATAGCCGCATTCCAATTCTTCATAGATTCGGCGCACTTGACAACACATGTCAAACCAAAAATAGTCGAACAATGCTTGACACACCAATTCGTCAAAAAAGACATTTCCAGTATTTAGCAATTCATTGAGCAAGGCAAAATAGATGCCAGTGGTGTCCTCTTGGGCTCTCAGAGGTGACCCAGCAGAAGGGTTTCTTGTAACACTCTCAGCATCGGAAATGTGTGACATGTACATGGTGAGGTAATCTAGATTAGCATTTTTTTATGAAGGGATTATACCCTCATCTCTACCATGATTTTTGCAGGATTCCCTCTACCCTGGATCTCCACGATCTTGGCTTTGCTGCTCATTTTTTTACCACTGTTCATGTTTTACTGTTCATGAACCATGATTTTGTTGTTTGCAATATTTCCCTTCGAGTTGTTTGATGGCTCACGTTTTTCTCTCCAGACCACATTTTTGTGATTTTTCCCACAATAGGTGCCAATAATTTCCATGTTTTCTCGAAACGTAAGTCTTTCCTGGATCTCACGTGTATTCCTCCAATGCGCTGGACTTGTAGGATTTCCATGCAAACTACATATCATTTTTAAATGTTGGAATAGAAGAACAGGTCATCAAAACCTCCATTTACAGCACAAGACCTTTACGAATCATGCACCAAAAACCATGCTTCAGCCCTTGGTACTCCAATCTTCCACGCAGGTCACTACAAAGCTGGTCGATTGCCAATCAAGGTTGGTCGTTGCAATTTTAACGCAGGAAGAGGAAAAGATAATATCTCTGATACCAATGATGGAAGGAGAGAAAATAATAATTATTCAATGTGGGTTACAAACAAAATAGCAAGAAAAATATATAGGTTGTGTGAGGAAGGAGGAAAGTACGGGAGGAAAGAGGACCATTATAACTTTCCATTAATTGTCCATTAACAACAACATATTAAATTAATGCTAATAGTGGATCCATGTAGGATGCCACATCACACATCCTCAACCCCAACCCAAAAGTCAAATTCATTCTCCAATGCATAATAAATAGGTGGGTGAATAATATGATAGTTTACTTACACACTCCAAAACAAGCCCACACCCCATAAGGACTGAAATTAAAACATGTAAGAAAGTGCAATTAAAACCTACAATTTGTCTTCACAAAATACATTATAAAAGTCTAATTTTAACTCCCAAACCATAGGTATGGTTCGTAAATGAATCTAAGTGGTATGGGACAAGTTTAACTTGTCCCACAAGCCTCCAAATTAGCCTCTAAGGAAAAATTCGAATTTCTGAGAAAGTGGAGTGTTTCACACTCAAAAGTTAACTTACAAATCACTTAAATATCACTTACACATCACTTATAACACTTTAAATCATGGCCAACAACTATCATTAATTACCTTCTTATGACATATTTGATTTATTTATTTTAACATGATTACTCATAATATTAACACCACATTAAATAATTAATGAAAGGGGGTAAGTGCACCACATGAAACACATGCAAACATAAATAAAAAGGAACCAAATAAAAGAAATACATAAGACCCCTTAGTCACATTTAAAGGTGAACCCCCCATGGGAATCTCTAACAAAAAATAATCACACACAAATAATACAAGTTTTCATGGTGACCTTGTTGAATTCATCTAGAATTCCAATGTGGTTAGTCTTCAATTCCCCATGTTTGTTGTGATATTTTAACCTGCAAAACAAAAATACCTCCTTTGGCCTCGTGGCCACATCAGAACATCCAAAATAATATAAATAAAATTCCAAAATCATCTAGATATATGAATCACAACAACATCTAAGTAACCAACAAGATCATTTGCAATTTTACTCAACAACTATATCATCATCAAATAATTTCCATTCCTAGTTATACTGACAATATCCAAATATCACATGTCCGAACAACATTCATAATATAACCATGTCAAACAACATATTATCATCAATATATGAAAATGTCTCTAATAATCATCATGCATCATAACTGAATCACGGTCAACAATAATCCATGATATAACATCTAACATGATACTATAATAAAGTTCATAATCATGTCCATAATATAATCAGCAGTATTATGCTTAGTATCAAAAAGTGTCAAAGGGAAGTGGGCACTACACTACATATCCTGCAGTTAATCCAGTCCCCGCAGCCATGTCCTTTTTATCTTTAAACATTCTTTCAGATAGTTCACATGTTGACAAGCTTCCATAGTTTGCATGCACATCTGTCAGAGCTCGTATTTTGGCATAGGCTAGGAATAAGTTGTAATGTAAACTAATCAGGTTTGAGACCAAATGAAGTGGTGCATGACCTCAATATTCTTCTCTTTACACCAAAAAAATAGTGGTAGGCAGAGGAAAATCCACTGTAACTATCCATTTCTACTAAATTTACAAATTTAACAAGAGTTTCCAACGTGGATTTAGTCTTTGGATTCCTAATAAGGTTATTTGTAATTTCAAATGAGGAAAGTGATAGGTCTTACTGGAGATGATGGAGCCCAAGTGCCTTCATATGGAGGGGGGAGGGTCACCTACTGCATCCTATCTCCACATGGAATCCATCATTTTTTCCACCCACACACCCCATAACATCCATCATTTCCAGCATGCATCGAAATTTAATTTTCTTTATTTTTTAATTTATTTTTGATTCTTTTGTTGGGAAATACATTTCCCTCCCCTTTAAAGAGAATCATCCTTGATGCAACACAACACTAAAGCTTGAAGGGTACGTAGGAAAGAAGGTCAAAAATGACACATGTTTAACAATTCAAATTGTTGGTACAACGTGACCACAAGGAAACAAAATAATTTTAGAAATATCTTAAATTTTAATGTTCGATGAATATTGCTAGTTAGTTATCCTTTACTTTACTACTCAATTAGTGTTTTTTATTTATTTCTTAATCTCAATCTCTTAATATTTATTGTTAGAATTCCAATTTTCTTATGTTAGTGGCTGCCCAATAGTAATTACCCTCAAGGTATCACAAAAAGTCAACACAACAAAAATGACCCATGAGAAATCTTACTACATACTTTCATGATTGTATCACATCACAAGACCTTTAATTCCACCATGGAATGACAACAAGTAGTCCACATAGCAAAGAATTTCCAACAATTATGTCATAGACATAGATCCAGTACACACATTGGACTGACAAACAAAATTATCACACTGATACATATACAACGGGTATCACATGACCCAAAAATCCATGACTGTACCAACATAGTGTGAAGACAATATCCAATAGTCCATACCAACTAAGGGGAGATTCAAGCCTCAAACATTAAAATGTGTCAAAAAGACTCACAAGAGTACACATAACTCATTATACCAACTCCACTCATCACATAATATCAAGAAATAACTCTATATATCTCCTGAAGCATCATAAAAAAACTCCATATACCTCCCAAAGCATCACCAAAAAAATCAATATACCTCCCAAATAGAAATAATCACAGTGTCAAAACCAAGTTGGGTCATTCAACCATAGAGCCCCATCAAGAATATCAAGTCACTCAACCATAGAGTGCCATAAAGAATATCGGGTAACTCAACCATAGAGCCCCATCAAGAATATTAGGTCACTCAACGATAGATTTCTATAAAGAATATCGGGTAACTCAACCATAGAGCCCCATCAAGAATATCAGGTCACTCAACCATAGAGGCCCATCTCCTTTCTTCTTTTAATGAGGTTGGGTTACCCTATGGCCCTAGGCATATAGAGCTCTGTCACCCCCACCCAAGTGGTGTAGTGGCCTGTAGTTCAAAAAATACACAATGTTGTGACCTCCTTGGGGTGTACCCCCATACAATGAAGCGGGCCCATAGGCTCCATCGCCCCAAGGTGAATCCCATGACCCTATTCCAAAACATTATGACATTAGAACTAACATATCAATCCATTCAAATGCCAAGTGGAAAAATCAAAATCCTTGGGAAAGGATATAAAACTTTTAAACATGAAAAGAAAGTTTTAAACTAAGAAAAAACAAATGGCTAATTAGCTATGGTTAGTGCAAAATTTGAATGTTAATGCAACAACCAAATAAATGCCCAAAATATAAGAACATGTCAATCAAGAAAATGACTGGTTCTAGTAAGAGAAAGATAATGATCAATTTATGAATAAAATACATATTGAGAAATAGCATATTAAAATCACTATGTGGAATCATATCTCCACAAAAGGGGTACTCATCGAGTTGCTGGCACTCAGACATCGAGCCTTGGCTCGTAAAAATATACATGTAACCATAAATGAGTATATCAAATATTGTAACTGTCATAATCTCAGTATGAATCATGCCTCCATACTCCCACAAGGATCAACATAGTCAAAATCACATACGATTGTTCAATGAACAATCCAATAGGGAAGAATAGGGGACACTAGTTACATAAGTTGAGCCTGAGGTGTCGTGCACCCATAATATACTGAGCAAGCTCAAAGTATAATAAACAGATAGAAGTGGGTTTTCATTCTATATAATATTGCACTTCCTCACTCTTACTCTGCTCAAGATTATGAAAACCTATTCCATGCCTCCTCTCTCCTCACATACACTCTTAATAGTTTCTCCCCTTAGGTTCGTCTAGTGTAAGGTTCACAACATACACATAACTACATCACTAACACAATGGTGATTCACGAACATTAACCATAACATCTTACACATGGTATTTATACGGGGTATAACACAATAATTACTTTCATGGGTTACGATACATCACATTACCACATTCTATAACCAAAGTGCAATCACTGTACAATAGGGGTCATACACTTCACCATGTTCCCCTAAATCACAACATGAACCATCACATATTACATGAATTATACGTATAAGGAATGCAATGTCTAGCCTTACAACATATAGTCAATTCCAATTACAACATGGTGACACACATGATTCATCACAACATGGTGATGACATCACGATAAAATCCAATTCACTTTACAACAATTTTGTAATGCAATACATCAATACACCTTCATATCACATAATGCCAAAATGCTCCAACACTCCATAATCCAAAATAACATTATTTTTTCACACACAATAAGGTGGTACATCACACATGGAATCTTCATAGAATCTATGATAAGGAGAGAGAATAATCTGATCACAAACACATCAACATGATAAAAAATATGCACTAAGTGACATACACAACATGTGTGTTCAATAAGGTCACAACTACAACATTGTTCACATCACACTTACATCACATTACTCTTCCAATATCCACAACCATCATGCAACACCATCACAACTCCAATCCATCCTAGAGGTTCAAGAGCATGAACCTCTGCTGTGATACCATATGTAACACCCACATTTTATACAGTTAAAATACCAAGATAATATTTTTTTACTTACATTGCTCACTACACAACGGCACAAGGGCTCAAAATAAATAAAACTCAAAGACATGTATGCCACTTACAAGTCATCGAATCACATAGACACATGACAACACCATAGAAATTTCTATGCCACACTTTTCTTGATGAACGAATACTAGCAATGACCCAACACCAAGAAAAGGGAACCAAGGATTGGAAAACACACAACACATCATTTCTTTAATTTCATTTTATTTACGATCAACATTCCAAGAACATTATTGTGCAAGGAAAACTTTCTCTTTTTTCCATCTATTGGTGCTCAAATTAGTCTCACCCCGATTTCCATTAAAATCCCTCAGTTTGCGGCCTCTGTCACGTTTTTTTATCTCCTCGGGTTGGTACTTGAGGACTCTGTCCTCCATTTGGTTGGAATGATTATTTCCTCCTTGGTCAAAGGTCACTTAAAAATATAGAACTTTTTGTTCGTTTCTCTGTCCATCTGAAGGTGTCTGTCAACTGGGCGTAAAATTCGGGATGTTCCTTTCCCTCCATTTTCCATTGTCGTGTGTTGATTGTCCTTTCCTTTTTTGTCCCAAATAACAAAGCTAACTTAATTTAATGTAGCTCAGAGGATCATGTTTGAAACTTTACAACATTTCAAAATTCTCTGTCCTTAAAGAAAATTTCATTTGCAAGCTCAAACAGTGGTTTCCCTACATTTTTACAGCTTGACAGTTATGTCTCTCCCGTCAAAATTAAATGTTTGCATCAATGACAATGTGGCCCTTTTTGGTTGGATGCAACTTGGCGGGGCACTCTACAAATTTGTGGATTGTTTTAACCCAAAACTTGTCCATGTGGAGGAATGACGCTCATTTGAAGACTCACCTTTTTATTTGGCCTTGGAGTTATGCCAGGGGCACATGTGGAGGATTTCGCTACTTTTCCCAGATTTAGAAAAAAATTTCATGCAGCTCGTACAATTTTGGTAGGCTGTGGAGACGTGGTGGGTTGGCACTCCTTTAAAAATCTACCTCAGGGTCCCACCTTAACAAATGTGATAGAGGGACAGGTGGAGGCTTCTGCCGGCTCCACTGGGGACTTAAAATTTTTAAAAGAAATTATCTAAAGCCTTGCACATATGGTGGTCCCATGGTCATTCAGGGTCTCTTCTTTTGAGGACCATCTTCAAGTTGTGCCATAAGGACATGTGGAAGGACCGCGCATGTTTGGGGACCAGCCCTTGGGTTTTATTTTGAAGAAGCGCCAGGAGGACACTTGGAGGCTTCCACTAACTCTACCTTTTTCTTGGAATTTTCAACATCCGAAGAAGATTGTCCTAGACCTTGGACACATGGCTTCTTCTGCTAAACTCTCAAGCTTTTCAATAGACTCTGTCAAACTGAGACACGTGTTGAGCCCGCACTTGTTTGGGGTCTCTACTTTTGGGGACCATCTAAAGATGTGCCATTGAGACGTGTGGAAATTTGAAAATTCAAAACGTGGGGAGGTAGACTCTCAGGGAAAATTTGGAAAATTTTCATTTTTTACAAAAATATGTAAAATAGTAAAATTTATCCATTGTTCCTCTAGGACCCACATTGAGACATGTGTCAAGGCCATATTTCAAAGGAGGAGGGGTGAAGCAAATTGAGAAATTTTACATTTTTCTAAAGGGTATAAAAAGTAAAAAGGAACCTCTGGGCCCGACTTAGCTCGGATCTCCCATGTGGATGGTCTAAATTCAAAAGGGAAATCGACAGCAACTATGCATTTGTATCTGATTTTATGCTAATTTTCTCCAAAGCTCCTGAGGATGCAAATTAGTAGGGTTTTTTTATCATTCATTGGATTCTCCTACACGCCAAATGAAGAGGAGAATTAATTTGATGTCTGGTCTGGTGGGAAAGGTCTGAAAACATCTTTTACCATTAAAGATGTAATCTGACTATCGAATTCGATCTGATCTTTCTTTCCTTGGCAAGCAAGAAACCAATTGATATCTTGGTTTGGTGGGAAAAAATATGAAAATGTATTTTACATTAAGATGTGATCTGACTACCGGGTTTGATCAGATTTTCCAGTTTTTCCTTCCTTAACACGCAAAGAACCAGATTTGACAGATTGGAGCAGAAAGTAGTTGGCACGTGAGATGAAGAACGACTTACCAAGTGAAGAAATGAATGCTGAAAATATTTGAAGAGATTTTCCCTCTGCACACATGACAAGTTTTTTGCAAATCTTATTCTGGGAGTCACAATCAAGGTTGTAACACGCAATGGTGCTTTGAATGTTTTTGGTTTTGGGGGGAAAACTCTATTGTAAATGAAATATTATAAATTGCATGAATTTTTCATGTAAAAGGTTATTGGAGTGTTAGAGGTCAGAAGCTAATTCCTAAGATAAAATTTTGACAAAGCCCATCTTTTTGAGACATTATCTGAGGAACCTATTTATTTCTTTTTTGTGTTAAATTTGATCATGTCAAGCTGGTTGCGAGTGTATAGCCATTGACAAGATCTTAAATTGTTCTAGAACCTTTCCCTTGCTGATGAATTTAATCAAATTTGAGTTAATCTGTGTTGACTTTGAGTAAAATTGTGTCTGCTTCATCTCTGAATGTTTGCAAATAGTTTTCTTGTTCCCATTGAAATCTTTGTGAATCGCACAAGATCTTGGTTTTGTGATAGTTTGGTGGCATTTGCAGTTTCATTTATTAGAAGAGATTTCATTTGATAGTGAAATAAACAAATTTAAAATCACTTTACTCCTAGCATGATGATTAAGATTGTTTTTCATCCTTCGAGGGTATCTTAGGCGTGAAAAAACAAAGGTTGATAATGTTCAGTTAAGTTTTTCCAATTTGAGCCTTCATTTTGGATTCTTAAAGTTTGTGTGAAAATGTGCCAATCTATGCCTCCATTGAAGTACACCTTTTGGTTAAAGGAACATTCTAGCTATTATAAAGCATTATGTTGGTTAAGCCTTCCATTTTTGTAAAATATCTGAAATAGCTGGCGAGTCAAAATCCACTCTACCTCACCTCCCACCAAAATTCATTTAAAAACAACCAATCCTTCAAATACTACCCCTATTTGTCCTGTGTGTATACAAATGCATAATCTCAGTTATCAAAACATGAATAAGCAATCAAGTTTTCATTGTCTCTATTTCCCGATTCAACATTCCCACAACAAAAATTGTATTATATATATATATATATATATATATATATATATATATATATATATATATATATATATATATATATATATTGTTTTTTCTATAAGACTGATCTCACCAAGGGGAAATTCATATTATTTGTAACACATGAAAATATTCAATTGAGTAATAAGGACTCCAAGTGTGGCATTATTCCTAACCTCAAATCTTATTTTCTTACTCTTATATGCTTTACGTTTATATCACATTATGGTCTCATTATTACCATCGCCTTATAACAAAAGAGTTACAAAAGTAGTTTCCTAACATCTTGAAGAAGTACAAGATTGGAAGCATTATAAACTACACATGAACCCCAAGTTAACCTCCTAATCAACTGAGGTTTGGTTTAATTCCAATTGCACCTAATGATCTATGCCTCAACTATATACGAGTTTAAGGCGAGAGGACATATTTATGCTAAACTGATCCGTAAACTTATACTTTGGAACTCTACGAATTACACAACTATGTTGTTCTACTTTCAAATTTTGAAAATGAAATTTTACTTTAAAATTAGAGCTTCGTGACTGATTATCTAGTGCTACAAAAAGGAAATTTCAAAGAAGGAAATAATTCAACTTGAACACCAACAATTTTATCCTGGAAACCTCCAAGGAGGAAAACTAGTCGGGAAGGGAAATTGCTCTTTCTTCCCACTTTTATTGGTCTAACATAGACAATTACATATTATAATAAGTATGAAAAGAACAAATGGTGTAAACCTTCTCTCTAATTACTTGGTTGCTCTGTTTTTACACCTTGCTCCTACAATTCCATTCTAGCACTAAAGATCTTGATCACTACTCTCATCATATTTTGATTCTTGATCTCTCTCGATCTCTGAATGTTATTCTCTTTCTTCTTTCATGTATTTATAGACCTTACCATGTCCTCCCATGCACTAAAGGATGTGAATGGGCATGGAAGGGAAGAGATGTGACTAGGCGTTTCAAATTCTCATCCATTTGCACTTCATTTTTTTTGTTTACTATCTAGAAGTGATAGGCACGCCGCCCTACGTAGACCAGTAGTCCCAGGATTTCTGCCCTAGCTAGGTGAAAATTTCAGGATCACCACCCTATAGGGCAGTGGTTCTAAAACTGTCACTCTACACAGTGGTTCTTTCCAGAACCTTTGTTTACCTTGTTTTGTTCACTTTTCATGTTTCTTCTTCTTGGTGCTGATGAAACTAAAGAAGCGATGTGTTTTTCTGGATCCCTATGGATCATACCTCTCATACTTGAGAAGATTTTGGTCCCAAAAAATCTTAGTGGGGGAGTGGTAGAGGAATCAATTTCCTCTCATGCTTATTGGAGTACCATTGGGTTTTCCTTAGTGTCTTCTCTTGTCCAACCTACCAAGACTCTTGTGGATCTCTAGTTTCTAGTGCTACATCCTCCTCTAAGATGCCTCGATTAAAATTCTCTTTAGAAGTTAACTTTTGTATATTTCCTTCTTTTTCATGCATAGATGACGTTAGTGGATGCGAGCTCTTGCAACTTACTATCACGTGCATCTGCATGAAGTATGGCCTGAAGATTTCTTTTCCAACTAGCTCAAGTATGGTGAAGGTCCCATATTGTAGTGGTTTAGTCCTTTCTTGTCTTTGTCCCGTGAGATGGATTGGACGAATACTCTCCAAGTACGTTGTTGCTATAGTGACCATCGTTTCGTGTATCGCCTCTTGTTCTTGCTGCCCACGGTCAAGTCCAGTGAATCTGTAGGTAGATATGGTAACTACATAGTGGAAGTTTTTTTGAACAGTTCCTCTGGTGGCTTCTTCTACAAAACCTAACAAGTTATATCCAAAATATCGAAACTCTCTAGTCCATTTTTCTTTTCTTTCAATGAAAGTAAACAAAATTACTGATTTTCCTAAATAAGTCTTCGGGCTTGGTTGGCACTTACCATAGCTTTCTTTGATTTGCTTTGATGTGCCCAGATGTTGAAATTGACTCAATCCTCTACCTAACTAAATTGGTTCTCCCTCCTTATGAACAAAGCATCTCTGGCATACAAGTAAGGACTTCTGAAGACAACGTCAAATGCATCAAGTGGAATAATATCAACCTCTAATACATCAATATATTGGGTTTTATCCCAAACTGAAACGTACACTTTCTTGTAACTTGTATTTCTATACCTTTCTTCACCCATCCCAGTGGGTATGGATGTGGATGCACGTAAGTTTCTAGACCAAGCTATTTTACAACCGCATCAGAAATCAAATTTGACTGAGAACTAGAATCTACTAAAGCATTTAACTTAGTATTCTTGATTTGGATTATGATTTGAAATAGCTTACTCATCTCTTCTTCTTCTTCTACCTTGTACATGTTAGTGTCCATGCATCCTAGCCTCTCATCTACATGTGAAAAATCCTCAATCTCCACCTCTATTTATGTCTTCACAGTGGCCGTGGATTTCTTGGAATCCTTAGTTTCATGCTTTGGGTGCAATTCCAAATGTAAATTCCAACATGTGGCATCAGTATGTCCATTTACGTCACAATTCTTATATAAATTCTTAGGATCTTTACAAGTATGCAAAGTAGTAGCGGTAGTTTTACCTTTCCATTTACCTTTGCTACTTGTCTTCCCTTGTTCTTTGTCCTACTATTCTATTGACTGGTCTCCCTTTGACTCTATTTCTCTTTGCTTCTTCTCATCATGAATGTAGTACTCTTGTACAAAAGTTTCATTGATATCCTCAGGCTTTGTGGAGATTACCTTCCTCTGAAATTGAGTGTGAAATCTTCCCAAATACTTGGTCAGAATGTCCTCATCCTCGAAGTCCATATTAAGCAACATGGCTTGTCTCCAAAATTCCGTAGTGTAGTCTTGCATGCTTTAATCGCTGCCATGTCTAAAGTATTTCCACTTAATCATCATGTCAATCTTATGGCCAATAGGATATAAGTTATGTCTTATCAATTCTCTAAAACCTTTCCAAGTACTAACAATAGGACTTTTCTTCTTCTCACAAGTGGCTAGACGGGTTTCCCACCAAACTAGAGCATGACCTTCCATTTTGAGACGGGCAAAGGTGACCCTTTGTGCCTCGATGACATTATGCAAAATAAAATAGACTTCCAACTATTTTAGCCATTTATCCAGTAATTTTACATCTACTTGTCCTTTAAAATTCTTTATTTCCACTTTTGTTTGAACTTTAAAAGGTGTATATGCAGATTTTACCTTCTCACTTACAATTGGTGTCTCTTCATGCTCTTCCCATTATTCCTCTTCGTGGCTCTTTCTGATATCAATTTTTTTGGCTAGTGCTCGAACCACCGAGTCCATGAAATCTTGCTTAACTGAAGCCATCTTTTGTAGATCTGAAAGCTCTTCTTGTTTTCTATGCAATCTATCCATCATGGTCTCTAGCATCTCGACTCTACAGACCAAATTCTCTTCCTCCATTTGAGCTCAAATTCTTTTTTTCCACTTCTTTGTAGAAATATATGGCTCGCAAGGTAATACTTCTTCACCATTGGACCTTTTCAGTGTCATAAAAAATCACAGAAAAGATTCGAATACTACAGCACTGGATATATATTCAGCTCTGATACCAAAATGATCCATAAAATTCTACTTTGGAACTCTACGAATCACAACACTATGTTTTTCTATTTTCAACTTTGGAAAATGACAGATTTTCTTTAAAATTAGAGATTCATGACTGATTATCTAGTGTTATAGAAAGGAAATTGTAGAGAAGGAAATGATTGAACTTCAACACCAACAATTTTATCTTGGAAACCTCTAAGGAGGAAAACTATTCGGGAAGGGAAACTACTCTTTCTTCCCACTTTAATTAGTCTAACATAGATAATTACAAATTACAATAAGTTTGAAAAGAACCAACAGTGTAAACCTTCTCTCCAATTACTTGCTTGCTCTGTTTCTACACCTTGCTCCTATAATTCCATTCCAACACTGAAGATCTTGCTCATTTCTCTCATCATATTTCAATTCTTGATCTCTCTCAATCTCTAAATGTTATTCTCTTTCTCATTTCATGTATTTATAGACCTTCCCATGTCCTCCCATGCACTGGAGGATGTGAATGGGCATGAAAGGGAAGATACGTGACTGGGCATTTCAAATTCGTATCCATTCGCACTTCAATTTTTTTTTAAAGTACAGAAGTGACAAGACCACTGCCCTACGTAGACCGGTGGTCCCCGGACTGCCGCCTTGGATGGGTGGCGGTTTTAGGATAGCCACCCTATAGGGTGATGGTTCTAAAACTGCCGCTCTGCACAGATCCGTGGTTCTTTCTAGAACCTCCATTTACCTTGTTTTGTTCACTTTTCCTATTTCTTCTTCTTGGTGCTGATGAAATTGATGAAGTGGTGTGTTTTTTCTAGATCCGTATGGATCATAAACCACCTTCAAGAAAATACCAAGGTGTTATGTTGATATAAACTAGGGTAACAAATTTAACTGAGGGGGACTAAGGAGTTCATTAACAAGAGTTTAGGACCTAGAATAACTATTTCCTGATCCCCATTTATGTCATCTAGATCCAACAGGGGAATTTATTCACTGATGAAGTTAATTTCTAGATCTTATCTCATAAGCTCTAGTAATCCAAAAGGATACTAAGGGAGTATTACCTCTACTTACCCCACAGATGGAAAGATTACATTTAATAGTCATTTCTTTGAACAAGGAATCATAAGGTGACTTCCAAGGTGGTCTTGACCACTCAACACGGTGTCAGAACTGAAGAGTGGACATTATCCTCATGATTACCAGAACTAGAAGGAAACCACACTCTGGATAAAGTTGGAGCATGTCATTCCTAAAAGATGGGATTCATGACAAGGTCACTAAACATAATGACTATGAATGTAAACTCCAAATAGGGTTTTTATTTACCTAAACTAGGAGGTTCCATCGAGTGCAAAGTTTAAGTTCATTCTACAGTTTTAAATTCTTCTATGGTAAGAAGGATCACACACAAAGACAAGTAATGCATGAATATACTAGGGTTGAGTGTTTCAATTAACTTTATTTATTACATTTACAAGGTAAGAATACAACAAGCTAATTAATTAATCATTTATTGAACACTAAAAATACACTACAAGATATTAACTTCAAATTCCTTTACCATATATATATCAAACCTTTTTACCATACGTACTATGAATCAAATTGAACCTATGATTAAATACACATTTCCAAGATGTCCCTTAAAAATAGCATGTCATACATATTAGTAAATTTCAAGTATAATTCTTTTATAACATTAGAATACATTATACATATATTCATTCTACAATGAACTATATAAATTACAATGATATATAATGAATTACACATCACCTTTTTTCCATCATTCTTGCATCCTGCAAAACCATGTGAGCATGAAATCAGTGATGAATTGCTGGCATGGCATCCACCCTAATCTAGCATAATTTATGTTTTTCAGTTTTTGATTTACATATAATAATAATTACAATTTGCATTCGAAAGACAAGGTTTAAAGACATGCATTCATTTCATTTAATTTCACTTCATTTCATAACCAAGGAAAGAGAAAGAGAAAGGAAAAGAGAGAAACACCATTTTGTCAATAGTTCTATCTCACACAATTTACACTATAGAGTTTTCAAACAATTATTTACAGGTGTCAAAAGTTTGCATGGTGGTTTGGAATCCTGACAAGGGTCCCAACACTTTCTATTTTTACATTTTCTTGCTAGCTACAAAAACGTTCAAATCGGGCTCGAAGGCCAAGAAACCACTCTCAAATGTTGTCTTCCGATGAGCAAACACAACACAGTTAAATTTCCACGAGTCCACTTATATACCAAGAGTTCATAGCAACTGACATATTTTGGAATTGGTGAATAGTTTACATTTGGTGGTAATTTTTCCACGGCCATCGGTCGTAATTGACTTAGTTGTAAATGAATAAAATTAATCTCAAGGGCTTAGAAAATCACGTCCAAAACTGACATTTGATGGATGAATGTGCCATAATAAATTTCCTATGTGTTCCAACATATATGGCGAACTCATTAGAGTCGTCAAGATTGAAAACTATAACATGGTTTTCATATGGCAACATGATTTCTGAAGCCACTGGTATGAATTGGTCCAGTTTAACCTAGTCAAATTACGTCTAGAGGCCTACAAAATGGCTTTTCCAAACTATATAGAAAAGTGTTTTTTCCCTAAACTTGATGTTCCATGTAATTATCTAGTAAAAACACTATAGGTTTACGAAAATGGATGATAATTTCTCTATCTGGGTTTCAAATGGAGGTTCAAAATGAAAGCCAACTTTCTAGATCTACGACTACAAAATTGTGTAACATGGATCCTATAAGGGTGTCGAAAATATTGCAACTGTCCATTCAGGGTCAATCCAAGGATCTAAGTGACACCTCACATAACAAGGTATAGGATGGAAGCTTAACATCCCATTTCCGGAGTTACGAAGGTTTCCTTGCGAGTCTTTGTAAATCACAATTTATCCATCTAAACCAAGAGATGGTCAACATATTTACCGGGAAGTCAACTTCCACTCATCGATAAAGCAATATTGTAGTGATCTAGTTTGGTCAGGTAGTTTTTTGAATCACCTAAAAATGAGGGTTGAAGTTCATGGTTGTATACAAAATGGTTATTTTGATTATGTGAGTTATGATACATCATTTTATTTCTTTGCAACAAGTTATCATAAACAATTAAATGCATGATAATCCTAAGCTTTTAAAATCATATTTTGTTGCAAAAGAAAAACTGAAGTATAAGAATTATGAAAGATAAGGAGAGATGAACCATGTCTGGGAGATATTTGCATCTGCAGAGTGTGAGATAATCAATGTAGTTTCACTTGCATTCTAATAAGGTTTATCCCTTTGTCAAACATTCTAACAAATGGTTTGCATGCAAAATGAAAAATCCTCCCATTTACTTTTATCCCATTTACAACCGTTTTTATCTGGGTATTGACCACTACAAAGAATATTGCCTCAATCTGTTTATCTCACACTTAGAATCCAACACGTCATCAAGCTTATATTTTCCTGAAAGAGCTTCATCCATAACTGGTAATGAAACGAATCAATTAGTTGGAATATTTATGAGGATTGTTGTATAAGTGAAGAGTACATATTCCATTGTTCTGACCTACACACTACTCATTCCAATTGCCCAATATAACAGAACCACACATGACTGGGGTATGCATCCATAAGTGGGCTTAAAACAGACTACACCACATAATTTTGTTGGCATTCACACAAATCTCCCACCAATGACACTAGTGTAATAGGGCATAGTCCCGCAGACATAGCCACAATAGATCCATTAGAAGAGTACGCATTTTAATATAGAAGGAGGAAGTTGTATACTATTGTGGATTTTGGCTTTACACCTGAAATTACATTTGTTTTAAATTTTATAAGCCTTTTAAATAAACCCATTCTGTGCATATCGAGTAGCAAATGCAGTTGACATGGCCACATTCTTCTTAGGTATCTAGTTGAATAGTCCACATGCCAAGTCGACTAAGAGCTTGAGATGAGCTATTAAGAATATAAGTAGCTCGATCCGATATGAGGAACCCAACACCCGAATTTAACAACATCAATATCTTGAACAATAGAAAAACATAACCTGACATGGATCTCACCCGAAAGTCATAAGATCTGAGCTTGCATGCTAAGATATCAGCAACAGTGACTCAAGCAAGCCTACACATCCTAGAAAATGACAAGGCTCTCAAATACTATTAAGTCCAATGCAGATCTAAGTAAAATACACACCTCCCAACCTACAAATGCCATATGGGAAAGCAAGTAAAATGGATAATCCAAATAACAAAAGTAGTAAGGCAAATAGATCTCAAGTGAGCTATGATGAGAAGTAACCCACATCATGATTCCTAATTTTATTGATAATTTTTTTGAATACTTCTATGCATGGAAACCATAGTTTTTTCTATTTAATGAAGTTTAAGAGATCTGGATCCATACTATGCATATCCTACAGTTAACCCAGTCCCTGTAGCCATGTTTTTTTTCTTTAAACATTCTTTCAGACAGTTCACAGGCTGTTGAGAAGCTTACACAGTTTTCATACACGTCTGCCAGAGCTCGTATTTTGGCACAGGCTAGGAATATGTGGCAATGTAAATTGATAAGGTTGGAGACCAAATGAAGCAGTTCATGACCTCAATATTCTTCTATTTACACCAAAAAATAGTGGCGGGTAGAGGTTGCTTCCTCACTAAGGAAAAGAATCCACTGCAACTATCCATTTCTACTAAATTTACAAATTTAACAAGAGTTTCTAGCGTGGATTTAGTCTTTGGATTCCTAGTAAGGTTATTTTAATATTTAGACAAGGAAAAGGACAGGTCTTACTGGCGATGATGGAGCCCAAGTGCCTTCATATGGGGGGGGGGTCACTTGCTCCATCCTATTTCCACATGGAATCCATCATTGTTTCCACCCACACACCCCTTAACCTCCATCTTTTCATTTTTTAATTTTATTTATTTATTTATTTTTGATTATTTTGTTGGGCACTACACTCATCTTCTCTTCATCATGTAAAGTACATAACTCTAAAAGGAATGATAACCAAATCATACCAAGCCAAGAACACAAATGCTAATAAAATACCACGATCAATAAGATGAAAGTATTTCACCAAAATAACTTTACATAAACCTTTGCAAACAAATGAGAAACAATATCATGTATTATTATGGAACTCAGTGAAATACAATGCGAATGTGCCTTTCTTATATAGACAAGGAATAACAATCTAAGAACCAGTCAAGGTCGTAGATCAAGGCATAAATCATGGAAAGTACTAGTCATCAAAGAACTAGTCAAGTCCATAGATTTATGAGATAACTAGACATCAAGGATCTAGTCAATACCATAGATCTAGGAAAGAACTAGTCAATACCATAGATCAAGGAAAGAACTATACCTAACAACTAGATAATATCTCCTAATATCTAAATAAATAAAAAGAAATATCCACACACATAAGTGGTTGAGGATAAATACAATAAAGGTAAATAAATTACCTAGGTGAACATGAGCTAAGGTAAATACCTACTCTAACACCCCAGGCTTAAGTGAATCTAGGGGCCAAAATAGAAGTGACATGTCCATAGTATGATTCTTAACAACTAGGCTTGATGAGATACTCATGTACAATATATCCATGAAGAAATCTCGAACCAAAAGAAGGAAAGAATCCTACTAGAAGGAAAGAGAAAGAAGAAGAAAAAGGAAGATGTTATAATGAATACCCCCCAAGAACAACTTCCGAAACCCCAAGCATTCCATACAACTCAAGGTAATGAGGTGATGCAAAAGGCTTCATAAATATGTATGCAACTTGGTGCTAAGTCAGAATGTACTACAAGAAAAGAACTCCATCTTGAATGTGTTGATGGATGAAGTGGATGTGTATCTCAATATGATTGGTTTGCTGGTGCTCAACTAAGTTGCAAGAAATGTGAATTGCACTTTGGTTGTCACACCAAAGTACATTTGGTGAATCTTGTGGGAATTTAACTCTGTCAATAAGTGGCAAAGGAAAAGAATCTACTAACTCACTGTAACAGCTTCTCTGTACTCTACCTCTGAAGATGAAAGTGTAATAGCTTGTTGCTTTTTACACGCCCAAGCAACTGGAGAAGAACCAAGATAGAAAAAATAGCCAGAAGTGGAATGCCTATCATCAATAGAACCTGCCCAATCTGACTCTATATAGCCAACCAACTGAGTAGAACCTCTGGTGTAGTGTAGGTGAAAGTTGGAAGTGCCATGAAAATAGCGCAAAATCCTTTTAGCAGCCTTCTAGTGACTACTATGAGGAGAATGTGCAAACTGAGATACAAGCCATACTGTAAATGAAATATCAGGGTGAGTATGGGTCAATTTCATGAGACTCCCAACCAAATTCCTATACAACATAGGATCACAAAGTGGTGTGGTACATGTGGAAGTAAGAGTAACTCCATACTGAAAAGGATATGGACTTGGCTTACAATCAGCCATATCAAAGCACCTAAGAATATCATGGGTGTACTTTTGCTGACTCAAATGAATCCCTGAATTTGTATGAGAAATATGTAAAATAAGGAAATAATACAATAGCCTGAGATCTGTCATGTCAAACCATGTAAAAAGAGCCCTCTGAATACTCTTAATGTGGGAAGAAGAGCTGCCAGTAAGTAATAGATCATCAACATACAAGACAAGTATCACAATATCCTCACCAACATGCTGAAGATACACTGTATGATCGGAGTGACAATGAACAAAACTAGTATATAGAATAAAAGAATCCATCTTCTCATACCAATCCTGAGGGGCTTATTTGAGACCATAGAGAGACCTTCAAAGCCCACAAACAAGAGAAGAATCCTGAACAAATCTAGTCAGCTGCTCCATGTATATTTCCTCTTATAGATCTCCATGTAAGAAGGCACTCTTCACATCCATCTGGTATACGTGCCACCCCTGTGATGCAGCAAGAGCAAGTACAAGATGTACAGAATCCATCTTGGAAATGGGTACAAAATTCTTAGAGTAATCAATATATTCAACTTGTGAAAAACCCTTTGCAACAAGATGAGCCTTATACTTGTCAATGAACCCATCAGCTATGTATTTGGTTCAGTCTACCCACTTATACCCTACCATGTTTCTTCCTTTAGGAAGAGATACCAAATCCCAAGTATGATTCTTCATCAAAGAAGAATACTCAGCTTCCATCACATCATGCCACTCTTGTATCCCATGAGCCTTTGAAAAAGACTGTGGATCCTCAAAAACTGCTTGACACAAAAGTCCAAAACATGTAGAATGTGTGTGATGATGCCTAGTGGGTGGAAGATCCTCTATGAAAGGTGTTTCCTCATAAACTTTAGTACAATCCCACTTAGGCATAGTGTCAACATTAGTGGGAATAGAATCCTAAATGACATCTATAACCTCCTCATCAATCTCCTCAAATAAAGGATCCTCAAGATGAGATGAAGAATAAGAAGGAATGGAAGAAAATGAAAAATCATGAGGAGTGAAGGGCTCATCAAACTAACATGTTTTTGAAAAACAACATCATGTGTATTAGAATCTAAAAGAAAATAAGCTCTTGTGTGCTCACAATACCCTACAAACATTAAGGGTTTAATCTTCTTATCCAAAGATTTCCTTTTCTTCTCTGGCACAAAGGCCTAAGCATGGCTCCCAAAGACTCAAAAAAATGAGAAATATGGTTTAGTGTTGGACCAAGCTTCCTCTGGAGTCAAATGCTCAAGTGCTCTGTGTGGTGTGTGATTCTGAATGTAGTTAGCACAATTAACCACTTTTACCCAATAGATAGGAGGTATATCACTAGAATGCATCATACAATTAGCCATTTCCTTCAAAATTCTATTCTTCCTTTCTACTAAGCCATTCTTTTGTGGAGTATGAGGAACACAATGCTAGTGAATAATGCCTTGAGTTTCCAAAACATCAGAAAATGCATTGCTGAAGTATTCCCCCCCATTATCAGTGCGAAGGTTCTTTATGCTACTAGAAGATTGTTTCTTGACCAAAGCCTTGAATACTTTGAAGTCTGAAAAAAAAATCACTTTTTTACTTGAGAAAATAAACCCTAGTACGCCTTGAGAAATTATAAATAAATATAAGTGCATACTTAGCTCCACTGAAAGACGGGGTATGAAAAACCATCAAATCACTATGCACAAGCTCAAGTGGTGAAGAAGCTCTCTTAGACAAATTCTTAGGAAAAGGATCTTAGTGTTGTTTCCATAATGCACAACTGTGACAAACTCCCTCAAGACAAGAAACTCTAGGAATAAAATCTACCTACCATGAGTGCTCAACTCATTCAAATATTTGTAATTGAGATTTGTAAATATTTCATAACAAAGCTTACTCTTTGAATCTGCATGAGAAACCAATCCTGTCCCTATAGAAAAAGTGTCATCAAAACCTTCAAAGTGATATAGTTTAGAACTATGATCAAGCATACCCTGAGTAACAAGTGAATAAGGCTCTAACAAAATTCTTACTTATGCCCCATGTGGTGTAAAAGTCACTGTTTTCCCTTGATTAGAATAAAAAAATTGATATACAGAAAGAAAATTTGTAGTGATGTTAGGAACTTATAGCACGCATCTTGGATATTTCCACCATCAAGTTTCATATCACCTTTTCCCTCAAAATAAAGAAAGAAAGAATCTCCAACCTTAATTTTGGAAGTAGAACTCAAACCTAGAGAAACAAAAGACTCCTTGGAAGAAGTCATGTGATGAGAAGCACCAGAATCTATAACCCTGGAACTGTCTGCAAGTGTCACCGAGATCTTCTAACAACATTAAGTGCCTTTCCATGTTCATTAGAAGGAGGTGGAGTGGAGAAACAAATTTCGTGTTTCTTGATTGCATCCTTTAAGGCTTGCATTCACTTATAGCACCTATGTTCTTTATGATTACTACCACCATAAAAAGAGCATGAACAGCTAGACTTATTCTTGGATTTAGAAGACTCCTTGGCCTTTGAGTTTTTTTATTTGGGTTTAGGAGCATTTTGAGATGGATAAGGTGTGGATTTGGTTTTACTATTTATTTTCCCTTGCCCTTAGGATTACATGCAACTAATGCGTTTTGAGAGGTGGAAGACTCAAGGTGAGAAAATTTGGATTCTTCCCTAGTAATTCTTTCACAAAATGTTTTTAAGTTAGGCATTTGAAATGTGCCACCTAAGACATCCATGCCAGAGAAAAAGGTAGAAGCAAGAATTTGGAATGGTCATCTCAACTTGGATAGAATCAAGTAAACACACTCTTCATCTTTCTTATCTCTTCCACTCCCCTTCAACTGTGTCAACAAATGCTTGAACATGGTAAGATAGTCTATAATTGTTGGAAAATCTTTAGGATTAAGATAGGATATCTCAATGTCAAGTTGCATGGCTCTCATATGATCCACCTTATCAAATAAATCCTCTAATTTCTCCCATATTTTGAAAGGAGAGTCACACTTTTCCAAATGAAGAAAAATATTGTCACATACATAAGTTCCTATTAAACCCATACACTCATCAAATTTACACCAGTACTGAAATTTCTCATATTCTCTAGTGAACACTGGTTGTTCTAAAGAAGTTAAAGCCCATAATCCTTTCCGCTTAATTATTGTTTCCATTATTGGTTTCCATGTGTGGTAATTATGTATTGTTAATGGCTCAAAATGATCTAATGCAGAAGTATATAAAGATGCCATCCTTAAAAAATCACCAAAAGAAATGCAAGAACCTAGCAATGCAACAAAACCCCCAAACAATGCAACAAGAGCCCCCTAGATTTTGGTACTTTATAATTATAGTGCGATTAGTGAAATAAATATTTCCAATATAAAGAGCATAAAAAAATAAGCACTTTTACAAAATAAGGCACTCAAAACTGAGTTACCGATCAAAAGATACAATTTTTTCAATATTATGCTCTACTATTTATTTTAGTTTCCACTAAAATAGAATAAAAAGTTCTTACCTTCACCACAGAAATAAAATGAAAGGGGGCTGGAGTTAACTACCTACTAGTGGGAATCATAAGCTTTAAGCCCTCATATGACCAAATGACCATATGACTAGTTGACATGAATCCTGAGACAAACCACAACATTCTTTGCACACCAAAATAACCAAAAAACCGACTGCCTCCCAAAATGGTCAAGTTTATAGTCGGTCTTAGGGTTTTGCATCCTTCTAGATCCAATGGAAGCCTCTGTTTTACATAAAAACGCACCTAGAAACAAAATAAACACAAATCCCAAATATATGAATATATAAAGAATTTATTTACAAAGTAAAACTTAGAGACCGATGTCAATAGCAATCTCCTACTCTGATACCATAAAAGGAATGATAACTAGATCGTACCAAGCCAAGAACACAAATTCTAATCAAACACCATGATCAATAAGATGAAAGTAATTCACCAGAGTAAGTTTGCATATACCTTTTCAAACAAATGAGCAACAGTATCATATATTATTATGGAACTCAATGAAATACAATGAGAATGGGCCTTGCTTATATAGGCAATGAATAAAAATCCAAGAACCAGTCAAGGTCATAGATCAAGGCATAAATCATGGAAAGAACTAGTCATCAAAGAACTTGTCAAGTCCATAGATTTATGAGAGAACTAGACATCAAGGATCTAGTCAATACCATAGATCTAGGAAAGAACTAGTCAATACCATAGATGAAGGAAATAACTATACCTAACAACTAGATAATATCTCCTAATATCAAAATAAATAAAAAGAAATATCCACACACATAAGTGGGTGAGGATAAATAAAATAAAGGTAAATAAATTACCTAGGTGAACACGAGCTAAGGTAAATACCTACTCTAACACATTCTCTTCACCATGTAAAGTGTACAATTTGTGAACGTGGGCATTGCAAAATAGAATGTTCATGATATGTGGCTTTGTTTAATTCTCAAGAAAAAGACACACCAAATAATTAATTTCATATTCGTAAACAACTCCATTTCAATTATAATACATGACAAAATTTATAAAATCCACAATAATAATATTATTCATTGACTTCTCATCAAATTCCATTGGAGACAATGTTAAGATTTCATCTCTGTTCTTGTTTTTATTTGATTGTGCATTGGCAAAATTTGAATCCCATGAACATATTTCCATGTCTATTACACTTCCACATGTAGAAATTCTCACTAACGTTGAAGAAAGACTAGTTTTTCTTAGACTTGTATTTACCAAAATAAGGAATCGATCCTACAAACATCCTTAGTTTTACTTGAAAGGATTAATTATAAATGTACCAACAATTTTTGATATTGTGAAAACTGTATATCCCCGGTCTATTGAAAAAACAAAAATGATTACCATAGCACTTAAATGTTTCCTTGAATATAAAAAACCTTAAAGATTAGGAAATGTGCATATCAAGATGACCATGAAAACACTTAAACATTTACACAAAATCATGTTGTACCAAATGTAAAATGTAAAACACAACCATACATGGGTACAAATCCTTGAATTAGATAATCAAATTGCACTAAACACATATGAATATTACATACCAAGCCCCCTTAATACTAACTCTTCTGATGATGACAGTGACAATGATGATGCATGTGACACTTTAGTCCATGAATTTACCAATCCAGAAACTATGCATACTCTTAAAGAAAACATTATAGAGGTAGCTCATGCTAAAAGGTTTAAACCACTCAGAATCTTCCAAGATAAATAAACTAAAGAAATGAATTTTTCCACATTATTTTTTGGTGAACCTCGATCCCCAACAATATTGCAATGATTTTCATATCTAAAAGTAGCGCAATGGGAGTTACTAAATTTAGACTGTATATTTTCTTATCACATTACTGGTATTTTCTTCAAAGTAATGAAAATATTTGGTCAATATGTTTGGAAATCCATGTGGGTGTGTATTAGGAAATTTGAGCTAAAACGCACAACACTTACTACAAAATATGTCAAATATAATCCCAAATTAGAAATACTATTGAAATTTGATATAGGCTACATCGATTTTGAGAAAATTTAAATCTCCGTGGACTATTTGCAACTAATGAGAAAATGTATGTTGACCTTAAAATTTGATAGCAATGTGAGATTTAAGAAGTTCATTTTTCCTAGCTAGAGCTAACATCACAAAGAATCATAGATGTCTCTAATAAAATAAGTGTTTATCTTTTATTAAACATGAATGCACTTCACACTCATCGCATCAATGGTTCAAACCACCAATATCACGCATATACTGATCATAATTTCATAAAATTCAACATTACATGTTTAACTTCATCATATTCATATCTCTCACTTTTTGAATTGACTCCTCTCTTCTTCTGTTTGATTATATCATCTCTTGTCTCTCAATTTCGTTATATTCTCTTTCCCCTCCATTTTACATTATTATATAGCCTTTTAAAGGAAAATGTTATGTCTTTTCACTCATAATGACCCATGGTAACCATTGGTTAACACTTATTTACATTATTAACTAGTAATTAGTGAATATTTACACATATATCATAGTATTTAAGCATTTTTCTTATGTAATATATATATATATATATATACTTCATTATTATCATTTCAATATGTTTCTAAATTTTGTGGTATATTATAATGCTCATATAGATCCCGTAAACATCACAAAGTAGCTTCATAATATGAGAAAACCTTTCAACATCATCCCCCGACTTCAAACATTGTCTATTCCTTGAGACAACCAATTGATTAAAAATCATGTTAATCAATCAGTAAATCACGATTTCATATTTCCCACTGTAATTCTTCCTTATCATTCACAATTAATTACTCAAAGTACATGGTTTCTAGAATCTCCTAAAATTATCTTAATAATTCTCTTTTTCTAATCATAATTATTTGTATCTTCTTTCCAAGTCTTATCCTCTTTATATCTTTCCTAATAGTATGTCTTTGGGCATAGGGGATGATGACCGTTTTGAGGAGTTCATTTCCATTGGGGTTCTTGGTTGGTTGGGGTATGCATATTTTCATCCCATCTCTTCATAAATTTCTTCCTCCACAAATAAATTTCTACCTTTAATATCTCTTAATCTATATCCTTCTTCTAAACCTAACCCTCACATTGTTGTTGGGGTTTTAGGTCAACAACATGTTTGTAATGCTTCAAAAATTGGCACCTCTGACTTTTTTTTTGCCACATTTTCTCATACAAAACACTGTTGGCCACCAATCACTCCTGCCCTTGCAAAAAATTACAAACATGGTCAATATTCTATACCCTTCGGCATGCCACACTTACCTGATTTACATGATATAAATTTCTTGCGAAAAATGATATTGACACTTGCAGGCGTTACTATAGTCATAGATTAAATGCATTGAAATGGATACTTTCCATAGAAAAATCCTTCTTTGGAAAGATAAAGGAATAATATTTGGTTATTGAGTTCCAAAATAGAGGCAACACACATAATCATTGGTTAATATGGATTAAAAATCCACCTTTCTATGGAGATAATGACAATCTACTGAATGAGAACTTTGTAGACAAATACATAACATGCAGCTATGAACCTTTCCCTTAAAAAGTTGCATCAACATCATCATACAAATAATTGAAAAATATATCATACAAAGGGTAGCTACAACTTCCCCCTTTCGCTAATGAAAAAATGAAAAAATATTTCAACCTTGAGAAGGTCTGAACCCAATTGCTATTGCAAATGCTCATCGTATTTTCTACACTCTTGATACAAACCATTACAAAAGTTAGATTTCATTTGAAACATATCTCAAAGAAATAAACATGGACAAGAACCAATACATCCATTGCATCCAAGTGACACTAAAACAACATGCGTTGTTTTTTAAAAGAAAATTGAATCAAGAATGGTACAATAGATTCTTGAAATAAATTCCACTACTCTGGAAAGAAAACACAGATTCATAATTTTTGATTAATGCCTATGCCACTATAACTTATTGTTCTTATTAGATGAAAAACATTGATTGGTCAATGACAAAAGCATTTAAAAAAAATTTGATTAGAATATCAAGGATTACATATAGATGTTAAAGAGATGCTCTGAAAAATTGGGAATGTACTGCTTAATGTACAATAAATGTCTACATAACAAGCATGTCATATAGTACTATCTATTCTGTTGAATAACACTTCCAGAAAGTGTACTTTCATTAACACTTCTAGTCAAGAAGATTGGAATTTCATTCTAAAATCTCCTACATTGTTGGACAAGGAACAAGACAATTCTATAAACATTATGTGCCAGTCTATTATAGATCATTACATCAAGTGGCCATGCTCCATAGACATGATCTACCTCGCTGTATTTTTGTATTCATTTATCAAAGAAGATGTACCCACACAAAAAACAACGTGTAATTCAATTTTTTAATTACAACAAACATTTTGACAGTAAAAACCACTATCGAGAAAAACCAATGGTTTATGTTACTTTTAGAGATAGTGAAGAGTTTATTAAAAATTGGTTTCTCTATGTGGAAAAATGCATATACCTTCTATCAAGAAACCATACAAAAAAATGAATCCAAATTCTACTATGTTATAAACCAAAAATGGGGTGACATGGAAACAACCCATCACGACCTAGATGTTGACATAAATGATAATACTTTATTTTCTTCCCATCATGACATGAAAACAAAAACTCACAAAAAAATTCACATTAAATTTTATTTCTCCTAAAAAAATCAGAAATGACCTGACATCCAAGCATACAATGTTTTCAAATTACTAGAAATCCTACTATGCAAGACAAAGCCACATTTTAACAAAATATGAGAATTCTAAATGCAAAACAACAAACTATTGTAAATGAACTTGCATATACAAAACATAAAGAACCTGCAAATCCTTTGTACCTTTTCCTCATTGTCACATTTGCAAAATTTTCCCTACACGAAACCCAAGAACAACTTAGGTCAAAATAGAAAAAAATTATGGAATTAGTTTTTGAAAAACATGTCTGCAAAAAGGTTTCAAAAATAATGGTTGTCACATTCTTGTTTCTAACTTACTTTAAATTAATAATTTTTTTTTTTTTTTTTTCCTTTTTAACCCCTGTTATAAATAAAACTAGAAAAATCTCAATGTCATGCCATAACCTTTGTTAGCCTAAGGTATGGTTTAGGTTTCCCCCTAAATGATATTTTGATAAACATTTAATTTCCACTATAGTCAACTAGAACAAATTAATTCCATGGGAAGAGGGGTTTATTTAATTAAATACTTAAGTAATAAATCCCACAAGGAGACACGGTTAACAAAAATAAATAACAAGGTTCTTAATTTAGCCCAAGGGTAAGAACAATAATCCCACCCCTTACACAAAGAAATTGGACCCCTAAAAGTCAACCCATGCATTTAAAATTTAAAATTTAAATTTCACTCATCCAATCCCCACCTAATTTTTGTAGGGATGAATCTCATCCATAAGATGGATTCATTTGGGGCCACAAGATCAAGGTATTTCACTAACCCTAAATTTTCTTATGAAAGACTTCTTTCTCTTTGTTTGGCTTATTATTTCTTGTTTTGTTTTGCAGATTGGTGGAGGAGGATGAGGAAGCCATGAAAGACCGTCCCAAACTTTTGGAAGGATACACATGATCCCTCTATTTTCTTATTTTATTTACACCCTCATTTAGGGTTTCAATGTATTTATTTATTTTATTTAACTCATATTTTTATAGATTTGCCCAAATGGGCTAATGGGTTTTGCCCCATTTTAATGATATGGTTAAATTTGGTATATGTTTTCATTTTTGAAAGATAATACACACACACACACACACACACACACACACACACACACACACACACACACATGTATGTATATAAATTTGTATACATACACACACACATAAAATTAATAGATCATCCCGAAATCACAATTAATATAGTGATTATATATATGTGTGTATATATCTTTATTGACACATACATACATATATTATGTATGTATGTATGTGTCAATAAAGATATATACACACATATAAATATAATCACTATATTAATTGTGATTTCGGATATATATATATATATATATATATATATATATATATATATATATATATATATATAACGCATTAAAATTACCTAGGCCTTGGCCGCAGTTATGTTTTACACAGTCCATAAAATTGACATTTGTGCAGAGATTAAAGTTCAAAGCAAAGTTGTTAGGTTGGGTTTTATTTTATTTAAATATGTGGGGGGGAGGGGGGGAGGATCGCCGACCCCACCCGACACTATGGGGTGGGGGATGGGGTCGACGACCCTCCCCCATTTCCCCATAACTATAGAGTCTCAACCATGGGTATAAGCCACGACCCCTTTGATTTATTTTATTTTTCCTTAGTATGATTTTGTTTAACTTAGTTTGTTTTAACATTTACTTTTATGTTTTTTTTATTATTGGAAAATAGTTTTTTGAAAGGGACTATACCCTTGAACAACAAGGCTCAGAATCTAGAATAGAAATAATAAGCACAAAGAAAGGGATCAATATCTAGATATAACAATAAGGACCAACTGCAGAACTTTGTCTACAAAAAAAAAAAAAACTAACAACTTCAGCAGCAACTAAACAACTGTTGAACAGTGAACACCCAGCAATAGTACACCAACACCATTGGAAAGAAAGCATGCTATAATCCAGCCACAAAAATGATAACCATGTACTCCGGCCGAACACAAACAAAGAAAATCATCCAGACGGATAGCCCTCCTTAAGGGTGAAATTTTTTTTCTTCTTGCTAACCGTAACCCAACTTGATGGAGTCTCCACTGTTGGAGGAGAAGTCAAAGGAGGGGTATTCTCCTTAGTCGCATTTGTCCCAATTGGGACAGCCACAACCTTAATCATATCCGTGTTGCCCTCAACAACTTGAGCATTATTCATGCTGCTAATAGTTTGATTTTCAGATAGAGGGGTTTCAAGGGTAGATTTGGATTCAGTCATTGTTTCTACTTTTGATTCAAGATCCCTTTTAGCATCAAAAATTAGGTGCTCTGGGAGTGCATCTTTCCACCAATTTCTCTTTTCATTTTGAAATTTTTCCATCTCACAACCAATAGAGGTGTGTCCTAAGCCAAAACATCTTCTACAATGGAAAGGTAGACCTTCATAATCAAGAGTTTGTGACCAAGTTCTATTTTTCACTCTAAGATCTATAGTAGCAGGAATATTTTTATCAGTGTCTAGTTCCACAAGGATCCGGGCATAGGTAGTATGGGTGCAATTAGTGGTTTGAGAATCTATAAAGAGTGTAACTCCCAAGGTGTTGCCAATGGTTGTCAGACAATCATGACTCCAGAATTGGATAGGTAAGTGGGGCAGCCTGATCCAAACAGGTTTCCATGAGAAAGATTCTGTGTGCGGGTTAAAGGATGGGAATCAGGGTTTCATGACCAAATATTTAGATTAACAAGTCCAGAGTTTGGAAGCAATGTTTTCTTTATCAACTATTGAAGAGAAAGTCACAATGAAAATTCCCTTAGCACACAGATGTAAGTCTATCTTACCAGTTAAAGTTGGAGTCCAATGTTGAGAGATCCATGCGTGAAGAGCAAGAAGGCTAGGCCACAGTCCCCTGAATCTACAAATCAAAGCATGCTCTTTGTAGTAGATCTCAGATGAAATAACATCTTCCCCAAATGTAATACATGGGGTAATGTCTGCAGGTTTCATGGCGGATTCCTTTCCCTTTAGAATGTCTTTGAAGGAGGATCCACGTTTATTCTCTCTAGCTAATGGTGGAATAACAAGAAAAGTACCCTGTTCGAGCCCCCCACAAGAAGAGCCTTTCAGCAAGGGTTTGAGAGGGCCATTGTTCGGCATATGCACAAGAGCATCCCCAACTGGAGTTTGAAAATGGTTTGTGCCGCTATTCTTGGGGCCCCACGCATTTTTGAAGGCCAGATCGATCCATGAAATCACACCTCCTTCATCCCTTTCAACTGTCTGATCCTTGCATGGTGGGCACACAGCTATGCGTGGATCCAAGGCATTTTCAGTGATCTGTAGTTTGCCGCCGCCATGAGAAGCTCGAGCCATTCCCCATTTAGGGTTCACGGGGGGTCTGTTGGAGTGCGTGGATTTCAGGTGGGTGCGTGTAGAAACCACTGCGGACAGAGGCGCGGGTAATAACATTTAATTTTATGTTATTAATAATATTAAAATATCTTTTAATAGTATTAGCATATATGATAATATTAATATATATAAAAAAATAAATATGTATAACAATATTAATATATCTAATAATATTAATATTAATATATATATATATATATATATATTATAGTATTATTAGATATATTATATTAATATCAATTATTTGTTATATTACTAATATAAATTACAATATCAATTTGTAAATGTATGATATTGAATTTTTTATAATTATGTTAATATTGTCATTAATATATAAAACAAAGTATTGATCTATTACCGATATCAAACAATTTAGTGTATTGTGTATCCTTGGCATAATTTTCTTGCTTATTCTATTTTGTTTGGAAAGAAAACTCGCATCTTCAATCTAAGAAATTTCCTTTAACTTTGGATTGTAAATATAGGATATAAAAGAAAGTTAATTTCATTTCCCTTACAAATTTATATTAGATTTGTAGTAAATTTGTTAAACTCCCAATGAGACTAAGTTTAATGCTATCCATGAACTTTATTCACTCTATTCGATAAAAATCCAACAAACCCATTTGTTAACAAAGTAACAAAGAAAGAAATTTTTGAAACTTTTTCCATACCCACATATGAGTTCTAAGCTCTACTTAAATAAATAAACAAACAAATAAAATTTACTAGCCATCAACTGTAAGCTTATCAATAAGAATGAATGCTTTCTTTTTCCACAATGAGTTTAAAATCATTCCTACAAGCAATTTATACAATATTTCCCAATAATTTTTAAAGTGAGGGAAACACACTTATGTGATAAAATAATTAAACTAAAATGGAAACAAATTGTTCTCTTTTCAACTACATTTCCATAATATCAAACTTGGTTTGCTAAAATGTATTCTCTTTCCAATATGTAATAGAAATCTTAATAACAATATTCAATACAACTTTCCTTTCAAAAGCAATACAATTAATCTTCCACTTGAAGTGGGAATTTTACAAGAAGGTAACTACAATAGAGGAATTTTTAGTCTTCTAAAACTGATCCAAGTATCAAATATCCAACATGGCTCCATCTTGCTTCACTTGATCACAACAACCAAAAATGGGGGAGAGGAAACACTCTCCACCCAACCAAAAATCCAATGGGAAGAAGAAGCGATTCTTCTCACTGGCCCCTGAGCCCTAACCAAAAGGCAATAAGGGTTGGATCCAACACACAGAAAATTTACAATGCTTCCATACTTACTTTCAAGCAACAAGACACAAGAAAATATAGCTATAAATACTCTTTTTAAGCACAACAACTTCCCCAAACAATGGCTCTAAAACAAGCCAAGTAGAGATAGGAATATAAGGATACCCTTGTGCCGCCCAAGGGTTTGTATGCCCACCTCTAAAATCCTCCAAAACACAATCAAGATCAAAATATCTTATTCCTCCCCATAACAATAAATATCTCTCTCATGCCTCCCTCACTCTTATGCCTCTCTCTCTCTTATGGCTCCCACAATACACAAAAATATTAAAATAGAACAAGGTGGGGCATCCAAAACCCACTCCCTTCTAAACACAAAGAAATTCTTCTGCCTCCCAACATATTTCATCCCCATTTCCAAATGTCAACATAACCTAAGGTCAATTTACTACCCAACACTTCAAACAAGAACACACATCCATATAACACATAACATATAAGTAAACAAGAAGAAAATAAGAGTTCAAGATCCTACCTTGCCATGGTAAAGCTCCACTTTTCAAAAAAATTCCCAAAAATATTTCAAACTCAAGAAACACCAAGATTTCTTCTACTCCAACAAGAAAGCACTCCCCAAAAATCCAAGATCCAAAGCTAAGCAAGTAACCCATTTACTTCCCAAAATTTCCAATAAATAGAAAAGAGGAGGGAAATGACGTGGCTCCATATAGGATGCCATATCATTTCTTCTCCATCCCACATCACCCAAGTCAAACCCATACTTCAAGGAAAAAATAAATTTTTGGTTGAGAGGTATGACAAACCTCTTACACACACCATTCCAACCCATACCCTTTATGACAAAGAAATAAAGACATGCAAGAAAGTGCAATTAAAACTCACCTTTTGCCTTCCAAAACACATAATGGGGTCTATTTTTGACCCCCCAACCCATAGGTAGGGTTGTTATAATAAATTAAGAGGTGTGGGACAAGTTTAACTTGTCCCAAAAGCCTCCAAAATTGGCCCTTAAGGCCAAATCCGAATGTCTAAGGAGAGGTAGAGTGTACAACACTCAAGATCACATACACTCAACTTAAAAAAACATAAACCAAAGAACCATCTAACCTAATAAATGAATTTTTTTCCCATCCATAATTATTTTAGTAACATGATTAATTTACTAATCTAGACACATAAATTAATTAATGATAAAAGTGAAATTACATCACAAATTAAATTACATACACCAAAATTAAATAAAAGAAAGGAAAAGAACTACACACACCCCCTAGGTCACACCCCCATGGCCCCCCCACAACAACAAATAAAAATAAAAATAACATAACACAAGTTGCCATGGTGACCTATTTTGAATCCATCTGATATTCCGATGTGGTTGGTCTCCAATCCCCCATTGATTGTTGTGATATGTTTACCTGCAAAAAAACGCAATACATCTCTGACCTCGTGGCTATATTAGCGATATCGAACTAATTAAATGCTTATATCTACATATCAATTTCAACATCAAATCTCATTACTACTATTGCTAAGACTAACTAATTTAACAATTACTCTCAATTTTCAACATTTTGAATTCCGCTAATGCATCAGTTTTCAATTAAGATCATAAACCAACTGAATCATCTAATTAAGAAATACTTTCACTCGTTCACCATTTCGCCAATTTTTCAATATCAACGAAATCAAAAAATTACTTTGATCATCATAACAAGATCAATACAAATAAAATTCAAAATATCAATATATATATATATATATATATATATATATATATATATAATTCGACAACATGTCATTGTCTTCCCTACTAAATGTCTATCAATAGTTAATCAATTTAGTTATAGTGTTAAATTTAAATATAAAAAAACAATATCAAAGAGTAATGATACCACAATCAATTTCTAACCAGGAAACCTTTCTAACTAATTGTCTTATCCTTAAATCCCCATCAGAGTTCATAGTATGACATATAGTTAGAATAATGATAACCAAAACACAATAGCAATCATCATGGCCCACACATTTTATTTGTATGCTAACTAGAATACAGAAGCAAGGTTGGAGATTATAATCAATTAAAAATTGATAACATGGTTCATTTAGTGTTAAATAGGAGTGTTAATTACACTCACAAGAGGAGCTAGTACATGAAAAACCTTCACAGCTAAAATGCTATTTGAGACTTTGTTACGCATTTAAAATCTCTCAATCAATAGTGACCCTTTAAAAACAAAAGGTTTGATATTAGATTTCAAAGGTAAGGACACTTATAATGCTAGTGGCATCACACTTCATTATGCTTTTCTTCTACCTTTTAATATATCCAAATTTCTTCAGATAAGTGGAAAATGCTAAGATGCGTTGGAAAAACATTGAACAACCACAATTTTCCCTCAAATATGACCTTTCCTTAGTTGGAGGACAACTACTATAATTTTTTGACATGCGTCAAAGATAAATTAAACACATGTCAAATACATTCTTTGCAAACTTAGACATGATGTTTTGTGGTGATTTCTACCAAACACATGTCAATCATTGCCTTGTATTTGGAACATCGATAATAGAAAGAAAAATATTACCAAATTATTTATAGAAATAGAAAGTCAATTTTTTTAATCGACTAAAGCTATACACCAAAAATATGACCAATTTATATTTTTGCTAAATAGAATCCATACTGGTTCATACAAAATCGAGCTCATATCACCTATTTGAATCTAACATGCTATCATCTCGCATGAAACAATCCAATATTTCCATAATTTTTCTACAAAAATTGTAATTCCCCTTTCGGTGTCGACTCCTATATTTTCTTTTGACCCCTGTTGCTAATGATGAATGGTTGTTTTGTACCATATTGTTGAATTTCAAAGCTCATTTTGTTCACCAAAGAAATTGGTGAAGACGGGGTCTTTGGCGCTATGGGCAAGTTACCTTAGTAATAAACCTCATAACCCATAATGTAGTCCCTTGTTGTTTTTATGTCGAATGGTCATTCCTTGGATCAATTTTAGTGATCCAATCCTTACCTATGATCGTTAAGTAATTGTGATCCTTATTGCGAAATAAATTTGACTCATTTCTTTCCATTATACAACTTTTTTTTGTCGCTAATGCGTTCGCAATTTTGACATTATTTCGTATCATCTTGTGAAGACATTCTTGTTGATAATTCATTATATCTTGATTTCCGGGTTGCTATTGATGTATTGTTAAAAATTTTCAGGGCAATTTTAAACAAAAACCTTTTTCAAAGGTATTTAGGTATATTTTAATAAATGGTACCTAATTTTTAGCTAAGTTTAACTAAATTATTATTTTACTTAAAGACTTGGCATGTGTGGAAATGTCGAAAAAGTTGATGGTGGCACCAAGTTTGTAGAGGACACTTAATATTAATTGTTTGAAATTAATATTTCCTACCGACCAGCTCCCCTTTGGTAGACCAGACTTCACGCATACCTTGTTTTTTAATTTCTAATTACTAATTAAGGGTGAATTTATTATTCCTACCACCAAATTTTCCCCCCACTTTATGGTAATTAATGTTTAGACATGGCGTGAGGGAAACGTTTTCTCTGATGGCTTGTTTTTTGTGTCTTTGTTGGCTAGACGTGGGTGGAATTGATGACCACCTGGTATTTCTTTATTTTGGTTTAATTTAAATCTACTATTCCTTGTAATTTTGGGTCTGTTTACACCAAGATTGGATGTTGGTTGGTGGTATGGTATATATTGTTTCATTCTAGACTTGTTCTAGCTTAATGTTGCCTTGGGCTCACGATTGTGAGGATGAAACGCCTTGCCTAGTCGTGTGTCCTTTTTTTCTTGGGAAGAATTGTAGGCTAGGTTTTGGAAGAATGCATGGAGCTTCCAAGCAATGTAGTCGCACATGTTTTCTTGGCTTTCTACTGCTTTGTTCTCCCTATTTGTGCCAATCATGGAAGTGATTGAAGTATGGGCACCCAAAAATCTTGTGGACAAAGAAAATTAGACTCGGGGTTTCTGTTGTAGGCTTGCTAGCCGGATGGGTGATTTGTGGAAGCTTCAATCAGGTATGATAAGCCTTACCATTGCAATGTTTGTTATCTTTAACAATTCCATGAAATGAATTACTATCTTTCATGAAATGGTGGCGTGTATTGAATTTTTTGGTTATTTTCTTTAGTCACATTGATCGTACTAGTTGTCCCTCTATTGTTTACCTGATTTTTCTGAATCTGAATGAATTTGCTAGCATAAAGAAAAGAAAAAAAAAGAAAAGGAAAAAGAAAAAGGGGATTCCACCTTTTTTTACTCTTTTACATTTTGATAGTGAGCTATGTTAAATGGCTTAGCATTATTGTATTCATCTTCCCATGGGGGGAACTGGTAATGGTTACTGATGATATGAATGCTTAGCCTCTTAGAATGCTGGTAAATCCTAGATGTAATGGGATAAGCATGTAAATAGACCTGTACTATATTATTTGTTGTAAATTTTCTTTCCTTATTGTTGCACTAAAAATTGAGGTCAAGTAATTTTGATGTAATTTCTAAGTTATCTATGTGTATGTGATTTATGGGTGTTGCGGGTTTGTATCTTTGTGGCTATGTGGATCCTTTTGAGAGGATTGTAATATGTGATATTGGGAGGATTTGGATAAACCCAATAACTTAGAGCTTCTCTGGTATACTATGTATTATTTATTTTCCGTGTTTATGGGTTTCATTTGGTATATATGCACCTATGAAGGGCTCAAAGATTTAAGTGTGGGTATTATGTGGCTTTTAATCTAAAGAAACTCTCATGGGTTATCAAATGAATATGTAGCTAGTCTGAATATGTGAATCTAGTTTAATGCATGGATAGGATTTCTACGGCATGATCTAGAAAGGAAACAAATCATTCACACAGTTCGTATGTTGGAATCTTATGTCTGGGCATTTGACCCATCATTATATTGGTCATGGTATTAAAATATCTAGTATAGCATTTTACATTTCTTTTTATGTCCTTTGGCTTGCTTAAGTTAAAATGTATATTCTCATCCCATCGACCTTCCTTTATGATGAATGCTACATGGTGGCTTTTTGGTCATGAATTCTATGGGATATTTTATATAGGATTGACCCTTGTCTAGGTTTGGGGATAGCAACCAATATGAGAAATAATGCTCCTTTTCTTTCTTGACGTTTTTAGAATCTTGTTAAAGGGCTGTATTAAAGGATTATATATATATATATAATTTTTTAATATACACACGTTAGAAATTTGTTAAAATTATTAATGGCATTTGGGGTGTTATATTTTATATTATAGATATGTTTTGAATTATTGTTAGGAATAAAACATAACTTAGTTCATCATTAGTTTATATTTGAATAAATGTAATAAGTTAAAGTATTTAATTAAATACTTTAAACTTATGTCAATAGGTATTAGTTTTCCTTAGTTTTTAGTTAACTAAGTGATACTGTTCTCATCCCTATGTTTGTGGGATCATGTTCTTGTTGTATATATATCCCTCCCCGAGTAAATATGGACAAATGAAAGAATATAGAAATCAAAGAAACTGAAGTTTTCGACAAGAAAAAGGTTATGCCCTGGCGTAGGTTAGAAGGCGCATGTTAAAAGATGTCGACATGAATAAGATTGCACCCTGGCACAGGTTGGAAGGCGCAGGTAAAAAGATGTCGACATGAAAAAGGTTGCGCCCTGGCACAGGTTGGAAAATGTCAACATGAAAAAGGTTGCACCCTGGCACAGGTTGGAAGGCACAGGTTAAAAAATGTTGACATGAAAAAGGTTGGGCCCTGGCGCAGGTTAAAAGATGTCAACAAGAAAAAGGTTATGCCCTGGTGTAGGTTGGAAGGCACAGGTTAAAAGATGTCGACATGAAAAAGGTTATGCTTTGGCACAGGTTGGAAGGCATAGGTTAAAATATGTCGACATGAAAAAGATTGCGCCCTGGCACAAGTTGGAAGGCGCAGGTTAAAAAATGTCGACATGAAAAAGGTTGCACCCTGGCACAGGTTGGAAGGTGCGGGTTAAAAAATGTCGAAACCACAATTTCAGTGCCTATGGCGCACTTAAAAGTATGTTGACGTGAGTATAGGTGTGCTAAGGCACACCTTCAGGAGGCGCAACATTTTGAGCGTTGACACCCCAAACCCGACAGGAAGTAAACCCTGACCCAGATATTCAAATGGCCATAACTTTTCACAGGTAGCTCGGATTCATGCAAGGTTGGAATTTTTAGAAATCTTACAAGGTCCTATACCTAACTACGACTAGATATATTTAATTGGGTGAGAACAAGTTCTTCAAAAATGCAAAATATAGTTCACCACTTTTTGGGTTTGCTAGGGTTCTCACCTAGCACCATAATGAGATGAATTAAATACAATCTGGAGGTGGTTGGGGTATATTTGGAATTCCTCTCTCTTCCCTCTCTCATTCTTCCTATAAATTTTAAGGAGGGGCTTATTTCTAAAGGTTGGAAATTCTTGTTTTGCCCCTCCCTTCTTCTCTTTGGCAGATGAATTTATGGAGTTCAAACCTCCCATCTAAAACTGTAATGCAACTTTGCCTCTTGGCATCTTGTAGTGTATTGTATCAATCTTTGGAGCAAATAATCCATGTCTATGGATGATTCCCAACCCTCTTTGTGTTTATTTTCATCCTCCTGATCTTTCACTGCAAAAATTTTTATTTGTGCATGATCTTGCATTGCATTTGAATGGTTTGTGTTTATTGGCAAGACAACTATTCTTCTTTCCTTGGTGCATCACCTTTGTTAGTTTAGGTTTATTTTTTTATGCATCTTCTTACCCTATCTCCTTGGCAAGTTAGTTTAGGTTTTTGAGTAAACCCTCTACATTTTTACGTGTCCATCTGAACAGAGGAATAGGAACCGGCCTTCATTTGGAGAGCTTTTTCGATTTCGCAAGGTCCCACACTTGGGAAAAGCTCCATGTTATGCAATCACACTGAGAGTCTCAACCCATCGAGTTAAAGACATCTAGCTATGCTGTGATTCGCCATTAACAGTTTTGGCACGCCCGGTGGGACCAAGAGGTCATTCCACAAGATTTGAAGGAGTTTTCAAGAAAATTGGACTTAGAAATTGCAAGTTTTACAATTTTGGATTTTTTTCACCTTCCAGGTTGAACTCCAAAATAAATTTTCAAGGGCTTAACTTGCTCAAAACAAGTCAAAATTTCACCAGTTGATAGATCAGAGGATAATATTCAAAAGGATATTCTTAGATTTTTGATATTTTGACTTTCAAAATTTCATAGTTTTTAGTATTTTGTGTTTTCCTAGGGGTCGAGCATGTCCCAAGTTCTGACACAGTGTATTTCAGGTTTTGTAAGTTTCCTTGCATGACCTGAGTTTCACTTGTACCTTTCGGGGATTAGTAGCTGCACAACAAGACCCAATAACCGAATTGAAGAATTGTATCTTCCAAGTCCTTCAATGTTTTAAATTAAATTTTTAATATTGTCAAGTTTGGTGTGTAACTTGGTAGAATCTAGCCTTTTGAGGCTCATTTTTTAACACATTTGGCTACTCCAAAGGGATAGAATTTAGTGGTGTAGCAGCAAAAGTTTCCCAGGTGCATGAGTAGAATTTGAACCAGGTCTGATACTCGAGAAGAGGGGCTATTTGTCTACTTGCAACTATCACCAGGCAGAGGAAGGAGAGGAAGAGGACCAAAAAAATCACCATCTCCACCTAACCTGACTTTGTTTAAACCTCCACCTAGTAGTCCTTTTCTCGCATCAAACAAAGTTATTAGGCCAATCATAATGTCACATCTACCACTGAATCCCTTTGTCAATTTCATCCACTCGCCCTAAATGCTCAGAATCAGGTTCCGGTTGTAGTACTAAAGAATATCCCCTATTTCACAGGAGAAAATCATACTACTCCTATTGACCACATCTAGGATATTGCCAATGCATGTGCAATCCATGAAATAAATGAAATGGATGTTGTAGTCAAGTTGTTGGCTTCATATTTTAAAGGTAAATCCTTAAAGTGGTTTAGGAGCCTAGCAGCAGGGTCTATTATGAGTTGGAACCAACTTCGTTCAACTCTTTGCAACCAATTTGGGGAGAGGGTAGAAAATTTATCTTTATTGGAACAACTAACGACAATAAAAAGAGCTCCTAACGAACAAATGATAGATTTCAACTTCAGATTCCAACGGACATGGGACAGGATTCCAATAGCTGTTAGACCAACCACTAAAGGCACATTCCTCTATTTCTTAAAGGCTATAAATTCAGACATAGCCATGATGATCCCATCAATGGGAGGGACAACGCTGCTAGGGGCCTATGACACAGCTATCAGAGCAGAGAACTATTTGATCCAAGCTGGACAGCTTGCACCAAGGCCACCAATGCCTCTCTATCTGGATATGGGAAATCCTACAACAAGTCAAGCACCAGAGTTGAATCCCATTCCAACTCCTAGAAATCAAAGCAATAATGAGGCATTGACTTCTTCAAATAATTCAAAGGAATTGTAGGAGGTTATGAAACAGCTGTAGAACCTTGGAAATGAGCTGGTGACTATCAAAAGATAGAAAGCTCAAAGTGCTCAACCGTATCAGCCTCAAGCGCAGGTACCAAGCTA